>KB671889.1:49761-65816 GCA_000349105.1 Anopheles epiroticus
TATTATTATTATTATTATTATTATTATTATTATTATTATTATTATTATTTTTATTTTTATTATTTTTATTATTAGTATTATTAAAGTGAGATTGATAAAATGACTAAAACGTAGCTTGTTCTACATTTTCCACAAAAAAAATTTATTCGAACTAATGAAGCTTTATGTATATCGTTTAGCATAAATAAGCGCATATTTACAAAATTCTTCTTAGCCCAAAACTTTATCTGTTTTTCGCTATTTTATAACGATTTAAAAAAAGTTTTTTGTTGCCATTCACGAATAAACGAAATATGCTGAAGAATCGGTAGCCTAACTTTTTCTCGTGCGATTGTTAGGTAAAGTCAAACTAAATCTACGAAATCAACCCAATGCCAATTGTTGCCACCAAAACTTATCTCGTGTGCTTTCTGGAGTTAAAAAAATGTTCGACACGCATCACATTTGCCAAACGCTAGGTACTTTTTTTTTGCTACTGCTGCATTTTCGGTTCCATTTGTTCTGTCCTGTTTCCTTAGGCTGAGACTATTGACAAGTTTTTTTCGCAGAATTTCCAACAACCGTGTGGCACCGCGTCGAAGTGGCAGCGGTTCTTTGTCCCTCACACTAGCTGCATCTGACAGTACATGATGAAGTTGGGCCATGTCAGGGCACAGTTTTTTGTTGCCCTGCCTAGGAGTAGTTTCGCAATACAGCAGTTTCCTCGAGAAATAAGATCCCAATTTTGAACCACTTTCCTCCGACCACGCGCTCCTTATCGTTGTTCACACCTTTTCCGCACACCGATCAAAACACAGAAAGCAACGGGCTCCAATTCTATGCTCATTGTTCCGAGCGTGAACAACTTTCGGAAGTTCGGTTTCGCCGCTACTAAATTTAACATAATCTGTATAGTAATTTGCTGCAAATAGCATTCAAATGCCGGATGGACAAAGCGTCCGTGCAGCGAGCGCACAAGCGAGAAGTGGAGATGGGTAGAAGCATTTTGGTTGCTTCGGACTTTGGCATGTTCTGATTCGTTTTCCGTTCATGGACAGCGGTCGGATCTGGTCGTTAGATCTGAATTGTTTTGGCTGTACGTCAGAACAGGGCCAAGTCAGAGTGGCAGAGGGAAATCATAGACCCAGAAAAACGATTGTATTTTCCGTCTAGACTGGTTTTATGGTGTTGAGCACCAAGCTTAATTGAAGTTTTATTCTTTACCATCGGCTAGAGGTAGCCGTGCGCACGTAATCGCAACAGGAGTGTTGCGGTTTTTGGTGACTAATTGACTAATTAAACCGTTTGGAAACTTAAATAGTGTGAGTACAGTTTATAAGTGATGGTTGAGCTGAGTTTTTGGACGAGTTCTATAATTGTATACACGAAACAAAAAACAAGTTTATTGATTTAGTGGTTTATTATTTAGTGATTACGCCTTTAACGTAAAATATAACGTCCTGAAAGGTTTTGAGCTCATGTAATTGTTTCATGTTTTGAAATTATGTGAGCAATAAAATTAATTTTATGTAAATGTGTATGTTGCCATTTAAAAATTGATAAACAACAACTTCAGGATTCAAGCGTTAAGAAGAACCCGTACCCTTCGAAGCACTGTACCGATCGGCTGGGGTGTTAAATAATAAATCACGGGTACCGAGATTTTTGGAGTTTTTGTTTTTCCGAAACATCTTATAGAAGCTGTCGCGCCAAAAAAGCAATGGGCTGTTGCATTTTACTTTGTGCTTTTGAATTGCTACATAATTGCAGAGTGCAGTATTCACTTCTCCATACCTTTTCTTCTTTCTTTCGCAACTTTGGCCAGCGTCGAAAATCAAATTATATACTTCTTCACGTGTCATAGTAATGCTGCTCCTTCTTTATGTAGTCAAACCCCCGTGTTGCAGTTGTTTGCTTTGTATACGTTTTGACAATTTTAAATTGCAACATTGCTATGATTATGTCCACCCTTAAACGTATCGATAATTTCTGTGGTTTCCCGCCCATTCGGCATCGTCCAAAAACAAAATTCTGCACAATGAAATTCCAACATCTGTTAACATACAAATGAAAACATAATGCATGCTGTTGACAATCCACTCATCCAGCCAACCGAAGGGATCGTTGCTTTTGCTTCATCCTTCAAGATGCGCACCTGGATAGGAAGTTTTTTTTTTTGCGTTCATGTCGTACTGTGGCTTACACAATAACCTTCTCTGCTTTGCTTTCTTTCTCCCTCAGATACACCGTGAATGGCTCGAAAGGAGGGCCGCGAAACGATCAAATGTCAGCGCTCCTAATTCACCTCCCGACGCATTGATAGCAACGACTCAGCGGACAACCTATATGCGAAAGTTGATCAAATTCAAGAACGAAAACGAACCGCTGTCAGAGAATGACATTTCGTTCGTGCCCCATTTCGGCAACGGTGCGGAAGTTGCTGGTGGCAGTAACGCGCACCAAGGTGCCAATAATGGTTCCGGCACCGGTCCTGTCCCGGCCAGCAGCAGCAGGCAACGGGAGCGACACCAGCATCAGGATCCACCACATGATCCGCAGCGATGGAATTCTCCGCATCACGGCGTTCACGCATCGTCCCACAGTAACGGGAAAGAAATTTTGACGGACGACGCAGAACGCTACCGGTATGATGTCGTTTCATCGCAAGATGTCAACCGGCAGAAAATCGAAACCAACGGAGCGATGGAGGAAGATTCAACGGTGCCACAAGTACCACACCCTGAGACGGTTACGGATGGAAGCGAGCCGCTTGTGTACATTATGGCACAACCCGAACCATCGCCACCGATACCACAGGACGTCCGAGTGCCGCTTCCTGACTTGAGGGCTGGAGAGATTCCAGTTACAACAGCCAGCAGTCTAACCGAAGAGCAAAGCCATCAAATTAATGCCGCGGTTGGTTCGAACCACCGGTCGTTTGATCGCAACCTAAGCGCGGGCAAGGACTACAATGCTGCTGGTGAAAATGCTCTAAATAATGATTTGTCCAGTGGTTCGGCTGCGGCAGCGACCACGGACCGTAAATCAGATCGAATTCCATTGACAAGGGACACCGCTGAAGGAGCGCTTACGAACGGAAATGGCGTGCCAAACGGGGTGGTCCGTTCGAGCGAGATTTCTTCCGCCGGGATAGAGACCGATATTGTGATAACAACAACAACAGAGCAGAATCCAGCAGGCAGTGCTGTAGCGAAACCGAATCTAACCCTTCAAAACGGACCCATAGCTCCCTTGGTTAACGTGACTGTGCGAAATCTGTTTGGCCCATGGAGCAACTGGACGGCTTGCTCACGATCCTGTGGTGGAGGAGTGAAGACTCAGTCCCGGAGCTGCTGGAAACGAGAGTAAGTACTTTTATTAGCCACGAAGTACGAAGGGACCGCAAATGTGTTGTTGTGGGAACAGTTTCCCAAACCGTTGTGTTTAAATTAGTAGCAGAGATTAGCTTTTATTTTCTCGTAGTTCTAAAACTATAGTCTTGGGTCGGTCACTCTACTGCAATGGTAATTTACGATGAATCGAAAAAGGATAACAATAATCGATGGCAAAATGCAAACTAGCAAGATTTTAAATCAACATCACCTTGAATTGGAGTGTTTTCCGTTCCTTATTTTAGGGGAAAGGCGCTATTATACTCTGCATGTAGTCTGAATCAGAATGATGCGTCGCACGACGAAGAGAATAATGAACCATTTTTGAAATTTATTAATATTGAATAAAAAAGGTAAGAAAAAAGGCAAAAGAGGTTTATTGAATAAAAAAGGTTGCAACAAAAAATTTGAATGATACTTGATAGGGTAAAATTTGCAATTTAAAGGTAAATGTTTGAAGTTACGTGGTCATGGTGAGAGAATATAAAACACATTGAAGCTAGACAATTGTTTTTCTGGCAGACTTTTTGAAAGTCAACGATGAACGGCTCATGTTGAAAATATATTTTCTTTTGTATTTGTGTTGTATTAACATCTCTCTTATCTATGCTTTACTGCAAACAGTACGATTGTGATCATAGGAATTATAAAGTAAAAAAAATATCTCTTTTCATGATCCAGCTGAGGGTCCAACATATTACAAGATTTAATTTCCTTGTCGTCTTATTTTTACAACATTGAATAATAATATTAAAAAGCTAATATGCACTCAAATAGAAAAAAAAACTCAGCTATTGCATAAAATAGTCGTGAACCACAAAACCATCACACTTTTCGAGCAGCTCTCGGTAGTATCGATTCACTATCAGAGTTTTTAATTAAATTTGAGGCGAAGAAAAGTTTTGTCTTTCGTTTCTTTTTTTTTTGTGAACCATACTCTCGATTGCGACCACGATTGCTGGCATCCGTTTAGTGAGTGAGCATATTATAACACCCCTTCCAACTGGACCGCTAAACTGCGGGACTGCGGAATTCCATCGCCAAACTGTGCTGCAAATGAACACAGAAACGATCCATCGTAATCATGGATTAGGTAATAAAAATGGAAAGTTTATCTCATTTATTGCCAGTCAGTTGTGGGGTACGGCGCAATGCGAATTTAATTAAAGTGGCAATGGGCAGTGCGCGCTGGAACAAATTTGCAGATTATGGTAGAATTTTAGCGGAACTGCGGGTGGCACAACGCAACGTTTTGACAGCGTTTGGTTTCAGATGATTTCATTCATTGGTGAATTGTTTCAAATTCTTTGAACAGGACGATTTTTCAGCAGGGATCTAGCGAAAAAGCTGGGTGAACGATAATCATAGTTTCTCAAAACGATTATCATGGTTTAAAAATTGTTTCCATGGAATGCAAAACGTAATTTTGTAGCATAAATATCCTTTAAAAATAAATCTGCTGTTCGAAATTCGTGTAGCAGCAAATCAAATTAACCATTTCCTAGAGGAATACTCGGAGTGAAATTACTTCCAGAGAAACCCAACCATTTACCAATCACTGCTCATCCATTTTAACGGCAATAAAACTAAAGTACAACAATGCAAAGCGTAAAAACAAACCAAAGTATGATAACTTGCTCCACGGATGGGCTATTCCTTTCTCCCCTTACTTCCATACACAATTCAATTTTCATCATAATCTTCATTATCATCCATACCTACCGCACCACTGTCGCCACTTTATTGCCATCCACGTCGTCAGCCCAAACGCCCCGGATATCGTTGCTGGCACAGCTTCCTTCGGCGCAACAAGTTTTTGGCAACTGATTAAATTAAATTGCAAAATATAAATAATCCATCGTCTGCGCGTCGCTGCCACAAAGCGGAATAGGAAACATGCTAGCTCTCCGCACTAAAGAGAACAATTGAAGGGTGTTGAGCCGTACCATGAAACGTAGGAAAAACGCCAAGGAAGCGCGCTCTGCTCCACAGTGAAGTTTACTCGCTGGGCGCGTTACTGACTCATTGTTTTTCTTCAGCCGACAGTTAAACCACCCTAGGGTTTGGGCTTGCCGGCGTAGTGGGGTTGCCCGAGTTTCGCTGAAGGAGATTAGCTTGCATTTCCTGTGGACGAAGGGTATTCGATGCCTTTGGGCATTTTGCTATACATATTTCGATGAATTGCTGGGTCAACCGTTGATAGTATCGCCGTGACCTCGATCATGAACGACGTTTTGCACCATGAACTTCATTCAATTTCGTTCAGATCAATAGAATTTGAATATCAAGATGCGACGTTCCACCAGTCGTCATCGGCAGTCGAAGATATCAAACCGTTTGCCATGAGTTCATATCGCAAAGGATCCTATTTAGATGAGATGCCTCGTACGTATATCATTTGGGAGGAATAACAAAGTACAACAAGCCCAACAACCGTACAGAACAATGCAGTTGCACTTGATTTGCACTATAGGTTTACAAAAATGTTTTAATGGATGCTGCATCTTCCTATCATTTTCTGGGAATAGTTTCTTTTCATATAATTGTTAAAATTTAATTTGTCTCCAGTTTTAACCCCGTAAGAAAGACATGTACAGATATAGATTTAAAATGATTCATATTAAGCAAATGGAATACAAAGTGTGCATAAGAATTCATCATTGCACCAGAGGACAAGATGTACAAAAACGAGTTAAATTTCCTTCCCAATTGCCCAAGTGTAACTGGTTGCTAAAGACCGTTAGTGTACGCCGTGCAGCATACGTTCGGCAAAACACAATGTACAACATGTGGCTGCATTGCCAACTGCAAGGACTGCAATTTGTTGAAGCGCTTTTGCACATCGTTGGTATCGCCGTGGTGGTTGGTAAATTGGTTATTGTCGGTAATAGAATTCAGAAATCATACCGTGATTATGCTCCAACTTCATGCCCGAACACAGCGGTATGCCCGAGATTCTTGCGCCGTTGGGTGTGTGTGAAAGTTTTGCTTATAGAAGCCCCTTATAGTTTCCTACACTACGTTGCGCGGGGAACAGAATTGTAGTACAACTTCAAATGTCTAAGGGAGGATAAAGGGCATGAGAATCTCTCTTGCCCAGGCTGCTGCGTTCACGGCGTGCTGTTGTGAAGTTAGCATGCGGATTTGTAGAGATTATTCAATTCATTGGAAGGCTAGATGAAGTGTTTATCTCTAGAAGAGTGAATGAAATTGGCTCGGAAAATGGCTTTAGAGTATGTTCCATACCAAACTAGCTGCTTCTCTGATTCATATTATTATCGTTGGGAAGCAATTAGAAGTTCGTTCTCATGATAATAAGGTCTCTTAATAAGGTCTCTTCAATAAGGTGAATCAAACTAGCTAAATCGAGCTTACGACGATGAGGATTAATGTACGCTCGATAGGGATGATATTTTCTTTTAATCTACGTTGTTCATAAGATATACAGTTGATGCCGACAAAAGAGTAACTGTGTATTACTTTACATATTTTAGTTATAATGTAGTTTCAATATGAAAAGTTTGGCTGGAGATGGTTTATGCTCTCAAATGAATTATCTCATGAGATTTACGTACAACATCAGTGTAACTTTTTGTTTCTATTGTTTTGAAAACTAAGATAAAAATGAGATTTAGGTTTGGTTTGACATTTTGATTTGCTAATGAAGCTGTCTTATTGAGGAATCCGCTTACAATGGAGACCGTAAATCTCGAGCTAATCTGAACACTAAATTTATAATAAGGACAAAAATCTCGATGTTAACGTTGCCTTCATTACTGAGAATGGTAAACTCCATCCGAATAAGAATCTTCAAGCTATGCGTTACAAAAAAAATTAAAGCTTATAATATAGTCCTGTCTTCATACCCGTTTTTACGTAGCGTAGTTCCAAACTCGAGGAAAACGAAGGGTTCTAAACGTAATTGTATAGCTGATTTTATACGTGTTTCAATTACATCATTTTGTACGCAATCAGTATCAGTATAGATTATCATACCTTATGGCAAGCACAGACGTAGCCCTTTTTTTAAAGTAGTGAATGTCATCATATGCTTTCAGTATATCTGATTTGTCAATTGTTGTCACATTAATTTTAAAAACCCTATGGAGAATTAAAAACATTTCTTTCTTTATTCAGTAAGGATGATCAAATTCAAACTGTTTGTAAAATGTATAAAATGCTTAACCTTATGGATGAAGAAAATATATTGATAGATTAAAATTATCCTATGGCATTTCCAGGCATAAATTCAAAACATAAGTACTAGGAAAAGTCAGTTTTAACAGCTAAATTTTTTTTTTCATCAAATGTTTTGGGGCTTTTTGTCGATTCATTAAGTTCTCGTTTAATGAGGATGTATCGCATCTTTTATTCTTTACAAAAATGATTATTCACCCCTGTAACCATTTGAATCATCCTGTTTTTGGTTGTCGTTTTCGATTAAAGGTTATAGTTGTATAGTAGTTTTTTTATAGCTTTAACCAATGCACAAGCATTTGGGTTTTCTTCAATTTTTTTTAAATACAAAAAAAAAACCCTCCCAAAATTTAGTTGTTGCTCTTCGTGCACTATAATACGTATAGGGCTATAGTACGTCTACTAACCAAAATATGTGCAACGAATTTAAAAGTTTACCATCTCACTATCCCCCGCTATACACCCCCTCCTACCCCCCACCCAACCCCCTACAGGAAACGCTGTTGTCCATCCAGTACGTTTGCGGTATTTTTATAATTAAGCCCCAGCTCAATTGCATGCAGGCCGGGTCGCTTGATACTTCTGTGTGTGTGTGTATGTGTTTTTTTTCTCTTCTTCTTCTTCTTCCTGCATAAATTTGCCACAACTTTGTGTCATAACTTTTACATTTACGCCCATTCCAACCGCACGCTGGGGTGACAGTGACGTAGTGTAGTGTGCCATTTAGCAAAGTTATCGTGTCGCACATCCGAGAAGCCGCTCCTGTTGTGCAAGAAAACATTTAATTCTATCCAAGCGAGTAAGTGCGGAACCCGTAAATGGATTCCGTTTCCGCACTGAATTCGCAAGGGCTTCCGGTTTTCTGCTGAGCACAATGGGAAAAACGAAGCATCCTGTTGCGGAGCGACGTTACGTCGTTACGTTTCTTTTAGCCGCTCCGAAAGCCTGCACCATAGCGGCAGTCCCGTCACCGTCATCCTGACTCGGCACGACCGGACCGCATGTATTTAAGAAAGTTGTACTCTCCCCTACCTTCAGAGCTTGGCAATTCACGCATAGAATGACGTGCCAGCGAAACGCGTAGAAGCAGCGCAGGTCTCTTTTTCGTGCGTTCCTTATGTTACTTACTTTTCGTGCTGCACTAGCCACGCTCCGCTAAAGATGGACTCAACTTTTCCCAGCATTTTGAACGTCGGCAAAGTTATGAGTGAAACAAAACCCCAAGACAAGACTGCTACGAATACTTCACTAATAAAAGACATTCTAGCTAGAGTGTCCGCACTTGGTGCGGGTTTGCTACACTGCGTTTCCTCGAGACTTATTACTTGAGCCAAAAATTTGTTTCCACGGCGAGACCATCTTTAAGAGATACCCAGCCTCATTACAAAAACACCCCCTTGAGGAAGACTCGTCCATCGCCGAAAGTATCGGAGCAGCGCGTTAGCTCGACGACGGTTACCGGCACGGACGGAGACGTGAAAAGCTAGAAGCTTTGATTCATCACCGTCACAAGTAGAGATAAAATACGTTTGTAATTCGCTTCCAAAAAACAGCCACTTGATCTCCTTTCCGACATCCCCAGCAACCGGCTATTCGTTGGTTCGCGAGGTCTTGTCGTTCGTTCGCGTGAAGCGGGCGCTGCACTTGTGCAAACCGTGCCCGATCTTCCAGAGAGAGAGAGTGACGATGGAAATATAACGATGAGAAAACTATAATCCACTTTTATCTAATTATACCACTCCGTTGCCTTTTTCTTGCTCGAGCGTGACGCTTGTATCTTTTTGGACGGTTTTATCGCTTTGGCAATATTTCAGTGCAGCTAGACGCTGTTCTTTAACGCAGTGAAGAGCCCTCCGCACACGAGCGGAGTCTTCTAGTGTCGGCTCTGAAAAGGTTTCGCCCTTCGTTCTATGAGTGTCTCCAGTGCAATGTTTGGGATGCAAATGGAATCAGCACGAACTTGAAGATGTTTTTCTGTTTCTTCTCTTTTATAGCACGAACTCTCTGACAATTTATTGGATTCATTAAAAATATCGTCCCACTGGCTCACAGGGCACGAATGCACGAGCGCCGAAATCTTATTTACAATTGCACCAAAGTATCAAAGATATTGACTCTTTTCCATAAACTTTGGCTCCCGATACTTGTTTTTATTTCGCTTTTTTTCCGGTGCTCATAGATAGGGTCTACCATTTGACCATACGCTGCAGTACGCTTTGTAGATGAAATCTTCAGCATGAAAATCTTGCCTGGAAGGAAGGATGGAAAGAGAAATCAGTAAAAATTGGTTCAGTACTTAATCGGATTATCAAAATCACTGCCCGCAAGCACTGATCCACTCGCTTTACCGAGATTCTCTTCCCGCTGTAGTCTGATGGAATGCAAACGGCTAGGTACCCGGCAACAGTTGGGATGCATGCGACCGGAATGCATTAGTTTTCTTCGTGCGAGCGCTCTTTCGCACTCATCCTAATCCGGCGTACTTTACCGTAAAGGTGTTTAACTTGTGATGTGATGAGCTTGGAAAGTGCTCGTTCTAAATGGGAATGGTAAGCTTTTGGGCAAACTCACTCGGGAAGCAGTTTGTCTCCGGTTGTTCATCCATGTGACTGGTGTAGTTAGCTTTTCCCTAAATACCTTCCGTTTGATCCTCCGAACAGATCGGCGATGCATCTGAACTCATAAATGATTCACATCTTAAACCATCTTCAATTTTCGGGAATACTTGCGTTTCGTGATTTATAATGCGGTTTGGTGAGAAAGATACTTCCAGGAGACGTTCTTAAAGAATATGAAATGTTAGTTGTGGATGGTGCTCAATCTTTCATACGAATAATTAACATTTCGTTCAGCTAAACTGTGTTCGATGAATTTCGTCGAACTTGGCCATTTCAACTACTAGCTATTGTTTTTTTAATATAACATTATTATACTCTTTTTACAACAGATATAGATAGCGGAAAGGAAGCAAATTTTTCAACAGTTCCGTACAAGTCTTTACCCATTCATAAGTTAGTCGCTTCCCATATCGCGCGCCGGATTATTCTTTTCCCACCAACTTCACATTTATTCCAGCTCTTGCTAGCCTGACAGCCGGTGCCAGAGGCAATCTTGTCAAGTCCAATTGGAACTGACGCGCAGCAGTTGTTCATGAACGCCACCTCCACGCTCCGTAGGTGTGTGTAATCGTGAGCCGTTGATTATGCGGTTCCCTCGCAAACGGTCAAAAGGTGCCAAAATCCGTGCTATATTCCCAAAAGCGTACCTCCCAAACGCGCACCATGTCGGCTCTCGAAATGGGTCCTAAAATCCGAATCTGCTCACATGCCCTTCGGAACATTGAATTGAGAGTAGATGATTGTCCAAGTAGAAGCAGCGTATTGTGGCGTTGTTATCTTTGCATCAGCAAACCGAACCCACTAGGAGCGTTTGCGGGGTTTTGGACTGTTTTCTGGTGTAGGGAAGAAAAGACACCGCATTTATTTCGTAACGTTCAGCACCGAGGGGGTAGCAGAAAGATTCGGTCCTGCATTTCGGGACGGGAAGAAGATCCACCGTGGGTACCAGTGGCTGATTAACATAACATCCTCAACGGAGGTCGTGCCTTCCCGAGCCGTGTAAGCTATCCCTTGCCGGTTTCAGGCTCCTCCAGTAAGAAATGGTTGGAGCTGTCAGTTTTCATTCGACTCCTTTCATCCTCACAAAGGCGAAGAACGATGGAAGACGACATCTGAATTAACGAGAAACGGAATGGTCCCATGGAAAGGGCCGTTCCATTGGTAGCGGGGACGCGAGATGGTGGCTGCATGTAAAAGATTAAATAATTCAATTTAGTCACATCGCTGGCGCAAGTGTGAGGTGATTTTCCGCCCATTGCTGTCCGTGCGCGATAGTAGAGTTGAGTTTGAGCGTACTTTTCTTCACCATTATATACCGCGGAGAGCGGCAAGCACGAACCAATCTGACAAGACGTTGATTGATGCTCCTGACCCGGTACAGAAGCAGCGGCAGCAGCATTAGAATTATACTGGTCATTTACATTGTCGATTCGTTCTAGTCCTTTCCGCTTTCCGCTGTGCTCCGTTTGGAGCATTTGGAACTCTGCAGCAGAACTGATGAGTTCAATTAAACTCCCAAATGCCGGATAATCATTGAACATGTTGCGTGGAAAAGCAATCGCCAGCTACCAATTGGGAAGGGTATCGTAGTAATATAAATGCATTGAATATATTACGCACATGCTTTCTGACTGATCAATTTGTATTGGTGCATCGTATTGATTGAATGTGCACCACTCAGATCACCGGGGGGATGAAATAACCGACTGCTGATGATGGTAGGTGAGGAAAAACAATTCGAAACTGTAATACAAGATTACAAACAAAGCCATTTACAATTATAATGCACCATCAGCTCGATACAGGAATATAATTATCATAGTTTAATGCCTATATACATCCGCAGTATAATTTACGTTTTAAATCTTTTTTTTATATTCCACTTGCTACTTGCGTCGATACAGCCGTCGCTACAATTCATACGATACAATTTCGTTAGTCTAGGATCTTATCATCATAAATTATTTCATTATATTATCAACTTATATGTATGTATCATACATCATTGAAATTGTTATTAACAGGATTATTTGTATGCCGTAACAGCAACCAGATCGTATTGTTGCAACATTTACACATTAATACATTTCATTTTAATTGGTATATTCTGCGCATTCTTCTATTCGTAGATACATAAATGGTAAAAAAAGCTCAAAGCCTGCGGTGGAAAGTTTTGAGTGCATCGGAATCATCAAACGATACCATTTGTGCAATGAGCAGGTAAGTGCCTTTGCGCTGAGGTTAGAAAAGGGAGTTGTCGAAACTGAAGAAAAAATACCTACAATTATTTCCTCAGGAATGTCCTTCAACCGATGGAGATTTCCGTGAGCAACAGTGCGCCAGCTTCAATAGCCAATCTTTCCAAGATAAACGCTACATTTGGGAAGCATTTGTTAAGGGTACGTGTGTTCTGTAGATTACTGTAGCTGCCTTTTGTGAGCGCTTGTGGGCCTAATCTGAATAATTCTTTTTTTTCCAGAGGACGCTGAATGTGAGTTAAATTGCAAGCCGATTGGAATGCGCTATTTTGCAACGCTCAATAAAACGGTAATTGATGGAACGCCTTGCTCAAAACCTACCGAGTACTTTCGCCGTAACAACAGTGGCCGTGGGATCTGTGTCGAAGGACTGTGCAAGGTAGGTATCGCCTGATCCACTAATTTGCTAAGTGTTACATTGTTACCTTTGCCATTCATCTTGCAACAACAGTCCGAATGCAAAAAAAATGCAAGAATAAACGCAATTGTGTGAGGTCTACTGTGTATGAGTAATGTTGTTAGATGGTATCGAATGGGACTATAAATTTTACCATGCTTGCGGGGTGTAACAAATCAGTTTCTATAACGCAAAGCACCTTTTCGTTAACGCTTGAAATGACAAGGATCTGTTTACTTTGTTGTGCTGAACATTAGGAGGAGCTGTTATCAGATGGAGAAGGTCGTAAAACCCCATTTAATGTATGGTTTGGTCGCATACTTCATCTTTACGACCCGGCCCATTTATGCTCCTGCAGTTCATTTGTAAAAGATTAAACGCGTCTGATTTGGCTTGTCTGATGTGGTGTGTTGAGCAAATTGTTTTAAAACATTGGCATTTGAAACCAAAGATGTAGAGTTGTCGTGTAACGTACCATGATGTATAAAAAACTTCGGTTCTATTTAGAGAAATCTTATTGTTATCACATAGAGACCGAAATTGGAACGGAAATCTAAGTCATCTTTTGCTAGCTAGCTATTGGTAGCTATCTTAATAGGATCAACAGTTAATATTGCCTATGGTGAACCTCATTATATACTTCCTGCGTGACCTACCCAGAACACTACTGTGCTTTGGCTTTTTCTGTGACTTAGTGAATCGTGAATCTTGCGTATGGGGAGCGGCAGTAGTCGAATTGGGATTCGATATAATGTAGGTTCTGATATGAAAGGCCTACGCCGTTACCACTCAGATCACTGAGCCGGCCAAATTTAATACAGGGTTCGTTTATTGCTTCCAACACCTTTTATTTAGATGTCAACCTTCTACAAGGCTTTCTGGAACATGCATCCAAATACTCAACATTCTTTCCTTCGATTTCAACATAGGGTAATTGGATGTTTTATCTTTCAAATACGAACTAGTTTGTTTTACTGTGTATTAAGTGTAGGCTAGACTTAAGTTGAGATAAGTGCGTACTAGCCGTGAACGCTCAAACGGGCCGATCGCGCCCCAAATCTTTCAAATCACGTGTGAACACGATAATTTGCCTGTGCTTTACAAAACAAACTTTTTAAACGAGTAGTTTCTGTTACTTGATTTGTTTTTAGTATTTTTTTAGAACAGTTTAGTGGTGGATTGAACATGAAAATCAATTGCCAACTGCAATCATAAAAACGTTTTCTTCTGCGATGATGAAAAAACGGAAAAAAACAAAAACAAAATAAAACTTAATTTTCACTCGAATATTTCATCCAAATCGGATCACCCAATCAAAAGTTATTACATTTTAAAGTGGGAGCTAACTAATTATTCACACAGTATGGACTTTTGCTCTTCTAAGTTTTCGTGCAATTCAAGAAACAGGCACGAAGATACGAGCGTGAAATTAAACAGCGCTAGTTCACGCTTGTCTCTACTTTAGTCAAGCCAGCGCTTTCTAGATCATCACCATGATAATACCGTGATCATCAAAACCCCATCTTCTAAGGCAATACAGGTGGAACATTTTTTTTCACGTTGGCGCCTTGCAAGGCTCAACATGGCTTGTCAGAGTACAGTACAGTGATTCCCAAAATGGTACCTACCGATCACCTGTGGGCGCTAGTAAAAATTAATATGCTGTGGCATTCACTTAATCTACAAATGTTTCAGATTTTTTAGATCCAGATTACGCGGATTATGCGCTCCACAGAAAATCGCGTAACTCTGCGTTTGTAAAAAATATTTTCAGCTCGGTCACTATTGAATTCAATGGATTAGTACAGAATGTCCGAGTAGTTGGGTATTTTCGTTGTTTTAAAACTTTAAAATTTAAATTATTTTTCATTTTACCACTTATGTGTCGTATCAGTACAATGTGCCTTGTCCATGGATCGGTGAACTTTCTAAAACCGTGTATCTCCGAATCCGCGAAACTTGAGAACCGCGTAACTCGGAAAAATATCCTGTGATAGCATCGTGAATAGTTAAACAGTGAACACAACCGTATGTGTGTGTTTGAAACGAATAATGAAACGAAAATTTGAGTCATTCTCCTAATTTGAAACATATCGTACAACAAAACTAACTGATGGCGAATGTAACCATATTGCTTACATTTAGAAATCATCATGTATTTAATTAATTTATCCTTATTATATACATTTTAACTAAAAGTATGTTAATGTGTAGAACCTGCCTTTTCAAGAAAATAAAATACACGAGATTTTGAAAAGAAAAAAAAATAGTTTCAGTTAAATGCCAAAATTATGTTTGCATGCAAAAACTCCTGCAAGTACCTTATCCCAATATCATGGAAGGTTTAAAAAAATACTGAAAACGTGGGCTAGTGATTAGTGCATTAAGTGTAAGTGTCCTAACCAGGATTCAAATTCAGAAATCAGAGGCACAGTAAATGTTGTTTGTTGTTCAACATTCACAGTAAATGTTGTTTGTTGTTCTAAATTTTCAAAAAATGTTTTTAAAAACGATTTAATATGCATTGATTATTTTGCTTAAAAAATGGCTTGGGTCGTCACTAAAATGGTGGTCACTAAAAAAACATTTTAAACTCGAAAAACATGCATGTGTTTGAATTCAAGGGACACCCACTGTGTACCCGGTAATTCATTCCGTAGTGCTATCGAGACATCTCTTACCTAGTGATCGAATGACAAAAGCTAGGCGATTAAGCGCTATTCAAATGGCGTCACTATTTCTACAGTACTCGTATAGGTAAGTGTTTTTGTTGTGTTTCCGGTTATATTGTTACCGCAATAGCTTGGAAAAAGGTACAAAAAAAAAATACTCGCTCTAAAATGCTAAAATTATCTTTTTTCCAAAACGCCCTGAAAAGGTATGATAAAAGTTTGCAAGAAAAAGTGTATAACAGTTGTATACGAGATTATAATGTTTCAGGAAACTAAACATTCGGAATCAGAAATCTCGATTATTTTATTTTCATCTCAATGCCCTAACATCACCATCCGCACCCATAGTTACACACGTGCACTATGTGCGCTCATGATGTTAAGCGTTGGTACTCGTTGGCCAAGGGTCAATGTTCTACACGTACACACGTTGATGTTAAGAAAAGCTGTTTTGAAAGGAGAAGATGTTTTGCATTGTTTGGCATAGCGTACTCTAGATAGTTTAGTGTGTTTTTTTATGAAAATTGTTCTTTGTATGTTCT
>KB671890.1:18734-29978 GCA_000349105.1 Anopheles epiroticus
TGCACGGGCTGAGTTGAGGGTGGAATTTGACACAGACTGTAGCATATTGCGCGGTGATGTTACTGTTAGGTAAACATATGCCGTGACGTTGAAACTTTCGATTTGAGCTGTGCAGCATGCATACAACCATGGCCTTAACGGTGGTAAACGCATTTTGGTTTACACATAAATTAGGGTAAAAGAGGAAAAACAAAGCGAGACGGGAAATATGTACACAGGACCGAAACGAACAGCACTTTAGCTGGGCAATTGACGGCAATGTGGATAATGGACGCGCAAACAGTTTAATTGCATTACGCTTTTCCATCCGATTTTAAACGTCTTTGCTAATCAAATGGAGACGCCTGGTGCTGGCTGTAAAGTTGGACACGACCTCATCACTCACAGCGTGGCAAGCAAAGCAAGTGCAATGAATTTATTTAAAACAATATTTTCCTCGAGTTGATAAATCAATTAGCTTCAGGCGTTGGGCACTTCGCATCCCGAAGCGGCAACCGAGCACGCAAAGTAATTCTAAATTGAAAAGTAATGCATACACAACGCCCTCCCGTTCGAAAAAGGGCGTTCCGACCAAAAAACCACAAAGGCCACTAAAGCTCAGCCAAAGTGTCCTGAGTGTCCATGCACCAGTACGAACGCTCTGAAGCACATTCAAGCGAAAAAGTCAATTCGAAAGAAATTTATGCAATAATAAAGATAAACATCGCATTTATTTATTTTACATTGATTTATGCAAAGCTAATAACACGCTTCCAAAATAAATTCCCTTTACATAAATTTGGTCCCCGGAGAGCATCATCGTCACCAGCCATCGACATCATCGTCATCATCGTCATCATCACCATCATCGGGTGTACTGGTAGTTGGTCGCTCGGTAGCACTGGGAAGGTGGTGCGCACAAAAGCGTCCACGAGCTGGCCACCATCATTGTGAATTTTCGATAACTTTTCCCTTGCACCGGCCTCGACCGTTGCCCTTGCTTCGCTGAGAGAGCGAGAGGGGTACGTGCTTCATGTATGCAGTAACTGGGGAAGCAAATTCGGTTCCGTTCTCGGGTGACGTACAAGCTTGGCCATTTCCGTTGAGCTTATCCCCCATTTGGTGGTTTTATCGGGAGTTCCTTTTTTGTGCGCGCGTGTGTGTGTGTATGTACGTGTGGCTCTGCTTGCGCTATTTTTAATAGTGATAGTCACACTGAGTGAATACAAGGGACGCAAAACATGGCAAAAACATCCGAGTTTTTGTTATTGCAGGACGAACAACTTTGTTTACAATGCTTCGATTTATATACGTATGTATATTGAAACGTAATTGATGGAGTTCCTGTCCCAGGCAGGAGAAGGCAGCCATTGCTGTTGGTTGGAATGCTTTTTTTCATGCGAACCAAGTTAAAATAATGGTTGTAAAATACGAGATCCTCTCACGTTCAACTGGTGCATTCGCGTAGATTAAGAACAAGATAAACAGTTCGAAAGCTTTTTAGGTGTGGCTAGTGAATACTGCACGTAGTTAATTGCTGGACAGCACCGTTCACTTAAAATGATTAATGTTTTTTGTTTTCAAGTTATATGAAGCATTAAATTTGTCTGCTGCATTAAAAGATAGCAATATCGAAAGTTTTTTAAATAAACCATTTGAAACCATTTACAGAAAAAGCTGTGCGGAAAAGAAGTATATGTTTTTTTTCTAATGTTTAATTTTTGTATAATCATATCCTTAAATTGTCCGTCGAATCATATCCTTAAATTGTTGCGTGAAGTCTAGTCTAGTATATTACCGAGGAAAAAAAAAAAAAAAAAATGCCGAGAAAAAAATTACCGAGCATAAGACCAGACATTGTCTCGAATCCCATTCGAATTGCTGTTGAATGACATTAGTGCTTTGTTTGGCTTTTACCCTACAAGCCCTTTGTTGTGCTGCCCAGGAACAAGAAGAGTTTATAAAGCTTATGTAAAGGAACATGGAATATAAAAATATTAATCTTTTTAATTTTTATTCTATTTGGCTTTATTTTGTTCAACAGTTTCTATAGTTTTTACTTACTTACTTATATGTTATCTTTTTTTTGTTTTTGTTTATATGAGGCAAAAATAATTGTTTCTTACCATTATTCACATTCTTTTCTCATACCTATTCTCATGTCAACTATCCGATAAATCAGAACTTTATCCGAGTAAGCCTAGCGAAACCATTTTCCACAGCGTTTCACAATGTTTAGATATTCAACTAGAGCAAAACATTCGCCCATCACATTATGCGGTTAACGGCTTCCATGGGCGAGTGTCTAATGATTTTTAGTACCGGTCAGTAACAGGCAGGCGGTGGTGGTGGTGGACAGCAGAATGATAGCCTGGGGTTGGGGTCGTAGAGCACATCCAGGAATCTCGGCCAGCTCACCACATCATTCTAATTAAGGTTATCTACTGTGGCTAGCGTAGTGTGTCACTATCATTTATTTTCTACTCAAGTGAGTCTGGTTTCCCAAATCGAGAGACACACACACACACACACACTGGGTTCTCTGCAACTCATCCGCCCACGCAGCCAATGTGACCGGATGCAGACGTTACGGGACGACCACACGAGTACGTAACGAATGTCACGGAGCATCCGGGAACGGGCATTTGCGGAATGTTACCTCCTCATCCACCTGGGGCAGGCCGTGCGGAAGGCCGAGTGCCTGTGTAAATACCGTCTCATGCTCTTCAGTCATTCCAACGTATACGGATGAACTTACACACCTCTAGCTTCTTGGCTGGGTAGCGAAACCAGCCCCTACACACCCAAGGCAAGGGAGTCTAAAGTGGATGTATTTGTTGCTTTCTCAGGAAACGATCACCGGTGATGGTGGGCTTCTTGGTAAGAAAGTGAAATGAAAAATGGCAGCATTCGAAGCTAATCGAGATAACGACTCGGGTGGGTGTTGGTAAGTGTGGCCTACCGGTGCGGTTTGATAAATCTCCTTCCGGCTGGACTTTGATCGTAATTAAAACGGACGCATTTTTGCTTCCCTCTCACATCCGTTGGTGCTGGTCGTCTTTTGCCTTCCGTTCGATTGGTTGGACCAGTCGCTCGAAGGCTATTCGGTCATTTTTCCGAAGTGTTGTATCATTGATGAGATGGGTTCCATACACGTAGATAAGGCCATACTTTGAGTGTGTGTGTGAGTGTGTGTGATAACGTAAATGTTTTATTAATGAATCGCTTTGGTCTTGCAGTTGGGATTTAGTCGAATGTCTTCTGTTCCGGTTGCCATTCGACGTGACTGAAGAGTTCGGCGCCCGGCATAAACACTCACCGGAAACTGCTTGAACCTTGGTTGCAAAAGTCACCGGATGGATGTATATCAATTAGGGCATGAATTGATTCATATTTTTAAGCCATTTGACACTGTGCTCGTTGCAGGAGGGACCTTTTGACCAATATTTTATCGACTTTAAGAGATTCGGAAGATCAATTGTGACCAAAAGAACTGTAAAGAGCGAGGGAGAGAGAGAGAGAGAGAGAGAAACTATGAAAATAATAATTTAGTGTTATGTTTATGCAGAAATTATTTTGGTTCAGGTGAAATTATTTTGGTTCAGATATGAAGAGAGAAAGAGAAATTATGTATTTCTTTATAACTTTGTATCTTCATTAAGCGTACACTGCAATACAATGATGAATAAAAATGATAAAAAAGTAACATTCTAAGTACGCCGTGAATTGGACAATTCCATCACACTTTTCTTTCTTTGTTGAGTTACACATGAATAAGTAATTCGTTCGTTACTTGATTTAAAACATTAAAACTTGAATTTTACATTTTTTATCAAAGTACATTATTCATATTTTTCCTATAGAGACTTCTTGTTTTCTTGTGCTATTCACCCGCTGCCGGCAGGACAGTTCCTGAGGAACAAGCTGCGTTGAAATGAAGAAGTGCAAGAAGAGTTATACAATACCATTTCCATACAATACAATAACTTCGCCTCCAAAAATTAAGCGTTGCTCTACAGAGCCAAATCAGCAAAGATCATTTTGGCTAAGTTGTATTTGTACGAATCGAACAAGTAGAGTATTTGCTTGGTACGCAAACACTGGGGGCCAGAGTTAATAAATATCGATTCGATCATGTAGCTTGGCTTCCAGTGGATGGCGCTGTAGAGTCGGTTTCGTGTGGTCAACGGCTAATACATATCGGGCCGAAAATTACCGTTTGATCAAAAACACCCGAATGTGCAAGGTAATGACCTTAGTTACCTCTTTCCGCAAATCCTGAGACTAACGAATTACTTTTTAGTGCCTCAGTATAACAAAGTGAAAATATCGACAGCTTGAAAAACGGTTGTTTTCTGTTCTAAAATAATAAGATCGGGAAAGAAAGAGCCTGTTGCGAACTGTCGTAACAAGACTTTTATGCCGTACTGGTATTTTTTTTTATAGTTTACCGATATTGTGTTCATTTTTAAAATTGAATTGAACAAATGACCCAAAATGAATGAATTTAACATAACAGACAAATTTTACATTCGATTTATTTTCAATATGTGTGCTAATGAAATTACATTAAAATCAATAATTTTCAATATTTGCGTTAGGTTAATTTCTCATAAGCGATGAAAACGTGCTGAAATTGGATTGTTTTCAAAGTACCTACGAATATACACATGCTTCGTTTTGAGGAAAATCTTATAGAATTCTGTTAAATAAGGTTTTGAGGAAAATGTGTCCTTTTGGCAACAATATTTTTCTCTATTTTTTGGTATAAAATGTGTAAAGTATATCGTGGATATGATCAACAAAAATAAATTCTCAAGAACACATTTGTTAAGTTTTTATTTTCTTAAACAAGCCATGAACAAAGGTTTATACAACATTTCAAAATTTCTTAAAAGTTAAAATAAAAACCAAACTTAAACTTAAACTTAAATACTTTTTAAAATTAAAAACTTATAAATGTTATTATAAAATAAATTATATAAAATGTTATAAAAATTAAAAAAAAAGTATGATAAACCAAATTTTTAACACAAAGTCAAAACATAAAAACATACTCATGTTGTTAAAACATACTCATAAAAAACATACTCATGTTGTTAAAAAGCTGCGCTAGTGATTGTTCTTAGTGGCTAAGAAAAACTCAACGAGTATTTGAAACAGATGCAAAATGATCAATTGACATGCTGCAACAATTATGCGCTAACAATCACTAGCACGTCGACGATGATGATGATTATAATGATGATGATTATGATAATGTACATAAATAAATGACGTGCGAAAAGGGCAAGAAAGGTTCAACTATAAACACGGCAGCCTCAAACAAAACCACTCACACACACACACACACATACACGAGCTGTCCCCTGTTAAAGCAGCCAGTGTCACCTGAGAAGTCAAAACCTGAGGATACGACGGTACGGCATCAAGGTGGACTAAGCAGAAGCGCTTATATTTCGCTGCCCTTTGGCATGTTTGCTAATGACACCGAATGGCCATGCAATGTCCCGTACAGAGAGAGAGAGAGAGAGAGAGAGAGAGAGAGAGAGGGAGAGAGAGTGGCCCTGTGAATAACGTCCACGTGCGAGGAAACGATGGCAACCAGAAAAGTTGTCCTTCATTTTGTTTGGGATTATTCTTTGCCAACGGGCACGGAAAAGGCTTGCCACCATGCTGCAGCTCATAACTCTTCCACAAACCCCCCGCGCAGCTCGGGCTAGGTAATGGGCCGGTGGTAATTTTACGACTGCCGTAAGGCCAATAAAAGGATGCTCGGGAAGGATTGGGCCACCATCACCTGCAGTGGGCAGCAGAGGTAGGGAAGTGCCGTCGATAGCTTCGTCAAACCTGTCGTGGCAATCGGGCCGTTGCGTCAGCACGATATTGAATATGGTTTAGAATGTCTCAATTATGATGTGCGTTAACAGTTCATACGATAGAGCGTACGTTACTCGCTTTGCCGGAACCGGTAGAAATGGTACTCGTGAGACCCGAAAAAGAATCGCTTACTGCCCCGGGGTATGCTTGGTAGCTGGCCAGATTCAAATGTTCGGCTTCCCCATCCGCCGGCGTAGCTGGAAGTGCCTTTTCGGCTCGGTAATGATCCTAATCCGAGAGATTTTTTTTACGATAATGTACCTCAGCAACAGCAGTGGCGGGCATAAATCATAAAGCACGTTAG
Organism: Anopheles epiroticus; assembly: GCA_000349105.1. Classification (NCBI taxonomy): domain Eukaryota; kingdom Metazoa; phylum Arthropoda; class Insecta; order Diptera; family Culicidae; genus Anopheles; species Anopheles epiroticus. Next base: position 24,898 of record KB671890.1, read on the forward strand.
TGTGGCGTGTGGCAGTGGCGTTGAATGTGGTTAATGGATCGTAAAGTGCCTCACGGACGGTGTAGGCGGCTGTTCGGAGTTTGGAGCCCGAAACACGCCCGCAGCTTCCCGGAAGCGAAGAAATGGACGAACGGATTTGCAATGGAGAAAGATGTGCGCTTTGCGATGGTGAGTGGTAAGCACTAATTCAACGTACAGTCCGCAAAAGTAATCTCGTAAGTGTAATGTGCCTGCAATGGTTGGCAACAAAATGAAGCAAATTTGATTGTTAAATTACATATGCAACATTTCGCGATTGGGCAAGTGCAAGTGTGCAAGGAAACGAAGCAGGGTAAGGCGGGAAGCCAACATGGTAAAACAATCGAATAGAAACACTGCCCAGCGCAAGGAAACGTTTCTTCGGGCAATGCTTTTTCAGAGATATCCCATCGTACGAGACGGTGGTGAAACACTCATCGAGGCGAAGAATTATTATTCTCTGCAAACGTTATTTAATTATCCGGTAAAGTAAACCAAATTACATCGAATGAAGTTAAGGAAGCCAATTTCATGGCGAGCGTCTGCATGTGCGAGTTTGCGGCCCCACTTTGGACCGTACAGCTATCTGCTATACATTTCCTGCCAGACCCTCGAGAAGCTGGTTTGGGCAGGGAGTAATCGTGTCCCCGAACCATGCTGGATGGAGTACGTACACCGTAAGTGCAAGTTTTAAAACATTTCCATACTTTTCACCATCGGGCAGAGTAAAGGTATCTTTACAGGGAGTGTTACCGCCACGCACAAGCGGCACCCCATCGGCCACCGGCTACTTCTGGTGTCGTTTATTCACCCTTGAAACTTGTTCCACAATTTGTTTGATGAAAGCAATTGCAGCAGGCGAAGCGTTTATTACAGCGGGAGGGACATGTAGAGACGAAGAACGTATACGACCGTACGGCGTGGGTAAGGAACCGGGCCCCAAAAAATGTCAGCAAAACAGTTGGTTGTCGTTTTGGGCTGAGTTTAAAATTTAATTACCATTCATTAGGTTAGCAGGCCAGTTGCACGAAGGTTTCCCTTTTGCACCGAGGATCTGCTGCACGTGCAGCAGAGGCAGATGTTGAACAAATGTTTTAGGTACGAAGGGGAGTCGAAATCAGCGTCACGGTGCTGCTTGAATGGACTGTGGCAAGTATTTCCATCACTTCTGCAATCTGCAACTACTTCCCTAAGAATATGTGATTCTTGTTCTCAATTATGTAGCTTTGCTTGAAGTTAGTCTGCCGTAAAATCGATGCGAAGAGCAGCAAACAGGAACAAAGTGATTTTACGGCCATCGATTGTAAAGTTGGGCTCGCTTAATTTACTGCATTCAGGTTTTGTGCGAGTTACTTATGGGAAACGGTGCGGAATTAAGTTATAGTTGCCCGTGCACCGGGCAGCAGTTAGAAGTTGGTAGGAAGAATTTATTGCCATTTCGGGTGGAAAACTTACCCATTTCTGATTTACCGGTGCTCTGCAATGGTAGGGAGAAAATGATTAAATATATCCCATACGGGGCTTAACGGTGCGATGCGGTTGAACAAAGACACTTATGCTTAAAGGAAAGTTGGTAAAGTCCGTGCAAATTCAATTGCTTTAAAAAATACGCATAATTTTAGTGGCTGCTTCATTCAGTATGGAAGTTTGCTCAATGGAAGATGTCGATTATGAAGTACAAAATAAAGTTTAACAATTAATGGCGTTAAATAGTGCGTACGGTACCATTACCATTTTTTGTCCATGTGAGAATTGAAAAGTGAAATAAAATTCGTTAAGTTTGAAATCAAACTAATCTCAAATGGCTAGTTTAGAAAGTTAAGTCTACTGTGTGCGGAACGTTTGAGAAACGCCAACTTGTTGATGTTTTAATATTTTTCTAGTGCTAGAAAATTTTTTGTCTTTTATTATGTGTAATTAGTTCCTTACAAATAACCTGTTTTTAATATGACAATTTTTTTGCTTTTGTGACCATCAGTTAAGAAAACTGACTACAATAAATTCGTAAAACTTACTCAGTAGGTTTATTTTGTGTTTAAAGCCATTTGTAAATCAAGCAATTTAAATATCATTTGTGATGAAATAGATATCATTAAAAACGTTCATACTCAAAAAAAACAAATTCCACCAACTTACTCGATACTAGACTTACTAAGAAATACTAGATACTATTTTGTTTTGAATTGTTAACTTTTTTTAAAATTTCGTATATTTGAAATTTTCTATGTTACAAATATCAAAATTTCTGAACATTCAGAAACACATCGTTTTTACCTTATTTTAAATTTATATTGGTGATTTTGAGCATTTTGAGTATTCTAACTGTCATCGTGAATAGTTGGCAACAAACAATATCTCCGTTCCTACTAAATGAAAAAAATGTAGGTCAATAACTAAGAAGAAGAAAACTTTGTGTGGTTGAAATAAATTAAATGTCATATTTATCAGGAAAGAAAACAAATCCAGAAAAGAAACTGATAAAATACAATACAATACTAAAAGTGATAAAAATACAATATTTTTCTGATGTTTTCGATACCTCTCATTAACAGCTAACATCTAGGTTTTCTTTTCGATGCACATAAATGTCACGTGATTAGTACTATTAGCTTAAGCTACTTGTTTGCCTGAACTCACATTGAAACTGAATGCGTGTGTTGCTGAGCATAATATAATAGAATAGTTTGTAAAATCACTAACGATTAAAATCAGTACAGCAACTGAAAGAACGCGCGGTGTTCCATAACTTTGCGCCTTATCGCCGCCCGCCACAAACCTGTATTGTTGTGCCTAATTCATGACCCCGCTATCGTGCGATGCTTAAACAATCGATTACACATGCCACACCGTGCCGGTATCGATCTCGGTGTGCTGGTACTACAGAAACCCTTCACTAATACGAAACCCGCACCTAGAAACCATTCCCATAAACAATAGCTAACCGACCAACAAACCATTCTCTCTGCCACGGTTAGCCTCCCGATTGTTTATTTAGTGTGCGTGGTGCTGGCACAATGGAGCTGCTCGATGCTGGCATACACTCGCGCACGCCCCGGCCGGTGGAAACATCGCTCAACATTGTTTTGAAGCACTTTGGTCGTCCTTTGTGCCGAGTGCGTATGGGAGAACGTGTTAGGCGGTTCGCAGTTTCGGAGCCAATTATTATAAATAGTCCGATTATGTGTACCGATGCAATGAGCGAATGCAGTGGGTTGTTGAGCACGCGAGGTCCGAGCATTGCTGGGGGCTGTTTAGCTGCTGTGGTTGCGGTTACTGCTGCTACTACTGCTGTTGTTGAGTGTCAAACGGCTTTCACTTTGGTTGGTTGACGGTGGCACAGGGACAGGAATATCTTCCATCGGCAAGAAATCGCCTGTCATTAGTCTTTTTCCCGCAGACCAGCCTCATGATCTGCCTTTGAAAAAGCGGAAAGCGCTATACAAACTCAAGTCAGTACATTGCATTATCTGAGGTACTGGTCACAGCGGAGAACTGTTGTATGTTTATGGAAACGGTTTGGTTTTAAGCAATATCCAGTTTTGCGACATTCTCAAACATGTTTTTAAATGTTGAGTTTATTGTGTGTCTCTATAAAGAGAAAGTAAGAGCATCATTTGTGCCTAGAAAGCGTCAAAATCAAATCAATAAAATCAAAATGGAATGACAACCATCGGTTGAAAGTACCTCGAAAGGATTCGATGGAAACAAAACTGCATCCACTCTCATGCCCAGCGCCAAATACAAGGATAAAGGATCGGTGCAATGTAAGCCGCACGAACAGAACATTGGAGAAGCAATAGATAGAGCGCGGTTAGTGCAAGTGCACCGCGCCCAGAAGGCATCCACAGGACGTGGAGCTGATCGATGTTAATGCGGTCCTAGCGGGCCAGTGAGCGAGATATTCACTATCGCATCAAATGTGGTGTGAATGCTAATTTATCTATTTACTGCAACCTACGAGCGAACGAACGAACGAGCGGACGAACCTGCCGGCTAGTCCGCTTGTTGAACCTGGTGAACGTTTGAATGCACTTCATAGGTGACGGTTTTAGGAGGGATGAGATGCTGAGCGTGGTTTTGTGCCGGCGCTTCGTTTACTTTTCCTGGGCGGTTAGTTTGCGGTGGAAAAATTTATAGACCATGGTGGCAGGTCCGCTTACCGCATGTTTTACTATGGTTAATGTAAGTGTACGTACGGTTGCGGTCGTTTGGGCAACGAAAAGAATGTTCGCTACACATAAACACGCCAATGAGCCGGTTGGCAATCGTAATCAGCAGTGATGTAAAGTGGTCACAGGCCCCCTTGCACGATGAAATAGGAAGTGTTTGATGGTTAACAGAATAGGAAAACAAATTGGCTTTGAAGTAGAATTTGTGATTTAAAATCATGAGATCGTCGATGTTTCTCTTGCATTCCACTATCCGGTAAGTTAATGCCGTTTCGTTTTGGATCCTCAGCCAATTTAATATTTTAAGCCTTTTATTTGCGGCAATTATGTGCTAGGAACATACATACATACATTGAACATAAATTACCAATAAAGATTGTTGAGTTAGTTTCATTCATATCTGACTAACGGAGCCTAGCGCGTCAACTTTGTGAAGGCTCTTTACGATATGTAAGGCAACCAAAACATCAGGCATCCTTTTTAAAATCTTAAGAGAATGCAACGATGTCAAACATCTCTTTATTATAGCTTAGAGAATCAGATTTTTTTTTAATCTGGTTTACTTACGAATTATGGATTAAGCGATTTTTTGTTTAAATTGAAAAGAAACAAACCACCTGCTCCGTAATCGTACACGTTATTCCTTTCCAGGCATTATCATTTTGAGAATTGTCGAAAAGTTGCTCAAGTTTTCTATGCTGTGGTAATGTTATACTGGCATATTGACGCACTTGCTAAACTCCAACTATAGAAATTATCGGCCAAATCGGCGCGAACGAACGCCCAGGAACGAACGCCGCGAGGAGTTTCTCATTTTTAGCACAGTTTTTTGCAGTTTGGAATATAATTTTATAATCGTAGTTATACGAGCGTATAGTTGTTAATTGGATTGGA
>KB671890.1:33317-54897 GCA_000349105.1 Anopheles epiroticus
TCGCGGATTTCATTCCATACAAACGGGAACGTTCGCCGCCGTGTTCGCTCACCTCTCCTTGTTCATGTTGTTTTTTGCAATCTAGTGACCCATGAAATACAATGAGTTTCAAATGGGTGTCTCGCGGCGTTCGTTCCTGGGCGTTTGTTCGCGCCGATTTCGCCGTATGTTTCCCGTCAAGCGTTTAGGTTTAGTCCATTATTTCTCAGAAGGAAAACATTCCACAAAAAAATAAGTAAAAGAGAGGGAATTGAAGCGTCCTTACTCTAAATCTTAAATCTTACTTACTTACTTATCGGGCGCTACAACCGCTTCGCGGTCTTGGCCTGCTGCAACAAACTTCGAAACTGCTCACGGTCTCGCGCCGTCGTCTGCCAATCCATTATCCCGGCCTTAATGGCAGACGCCTCAACGCCATCTTCCCACCTCAGCTTGGGCCTACCACGCCTCCTCTGTCCATGTGGACGGCCTAAGAGAACTTTACGGGCTGGGTCGTCCGGGTCGGGCCGCCCCTCGACGTTCAGGCATCCCAGTTTCCTGGAATGCCCACCCCCCTCCTTCTTAGCCATGAGCCTTCATCCTGCCAAAAGGCTGGACTTGGGCTCATATAGAAATAGGAGTTGGATGGAATCTTCAGGAGTCTTCAGCTCCCATCCTGTTAAAGGGCTTAAATCTTAAATCTAACAAATCAATATTTACAAGCAATGTTTATATTTGTAAAAATTGACATCCTTTAAAAGATTATCTATCCTTTTAACAGATTTGATTGTTTTCCATATTCATTAGAATTGAAGCCACACTTTTATTGTTTCTTTCATACTTGAGATGGTCTCATGACTTTTGTCCGTTTTACATGTGTCGAAGAATATGATAAACATGTGTAAAATGCGTAGAAATAACAAAACAGCATCCATGTATTACTATTTAATCAACGAATCAATTCAATTCAATAAATCAACGTTTTGGGTTGAAACTGTACCAACGTTTGAAATGAGTACCAATGCTGTTTCAAATTAATTTATTAATTCATCTACAAGTACATCATTCATTGAACTCAACGATGCGTCAAATATGTATAGCCAAACAATAAAAAACCCAATAGTTGTTTAATTTCCATTACACTATCGGTTTGCTTGTAGAAATCTAAATACTGTTAAGAGCAAATACATATCATTAGAAATTTTATCATCTACAGAACATAAACCAATCCTGAAGATAAATTATATTTCATGTTTAATGATTAATATTTGAGTAAAATTAGAGCTGTCATAGTTGAATTTAATCAATTTAAGTGATACTGGTAGTGATACTGCCCAAGCAAAAAATGTTCGAGGATATCATGCTCTGCCACCTTCTATTTCTTTAGCGTGCTCTTGCATGTTGATGAATTTACCCTCAGTGTAAAGCATGTATGTGTGTATATGCAACATCAGTTCTTACGAAACATGTGGACCGCTCGGTCGATCTGACGAGGTGTTGCCGAAGAAAGTCGCAATTAATTGAGACATACCGTGTAAATGTGGCGCTGTTAATATTATTTTAAGGACTTACAGGAAAGTATTTAATTAAATTAGATTCATTACTGCGATTCACCTCAGTATGTGTCTTCTTTTTCTTTTTTTACCAAGCGCATCATCCCAAGTTTACAAAGCGCAGTTTACTAGCGCAAGTGCTGCTCAGAAGATTGAAACCTCACCATCTGCAATATATTCTACTCGGGCCAAAATAACCTCGAAAACATTGACGAAAACAAGTGTGACAGACAACTTGGGTGGTCAACACTGGTCAATTACAATCGATAGGTTTAATGTTTATTTCAAGGTCAATGAGAAACAAAGATCCTGAAAGTCTAATTTGGTTACGTTACAGCTTTTATGGGACCCTATACAACAAGCCAAAGCAGAATTAAGAGCCAAGTCTCTAGCAGTTTTCAAACAATTTCATGGACATACCAAAGTCGAAGAGATGATACACGTTACTGAAAGCCTGAAACATAGCGTTAAGAAGGTCACTGAAGCCGTAGCCAGTTCGCCGGTGGGACAGAAAAAATAGGGTCCGCAATCGTAGAGAGGTGCATGGCGCGTACAGGTTTAGTTGGTTAAGTAACGATGGGCAGTCAATGTTGTTCGTCAGTATGCCGGCTACAAATTGTTGTTGCGCAAGGCGGCGTCGGACATGGAGATCCGTGATTCCTTGTACCTTATCTATTATTATTATCTTTGTCCAGAGCGGGTTATTGTGATCCGTGTTAAAGACTGCGCATAGTAAGATTTGACTAAAGGGTAAAAACTGTTTAATGAAATTCATGTACAAGGCCCTGGGGCACATGGAAATTAAAGAGAAGTTTTTTCAAGTATAAAGACAAGGCAAAACGTATAGTTGGCTAGGGTAGTATGTTGATAAATTTGCATGATTCTGATTTATTTATTTTTTTACAATGATTTTCATACTACTCTAGACACGATCATATACGTTTGAATACATTATTCTACTTTTGTGTGTAAAAAAAATAGTTTTTTTTTTATTAATCTTTGGTAGTACTAAGCTTGAACCTGGCTTAAAGCTTATTGGATTCTGCTTGAAGCATGTTGCTTTGAGATGTACAAAAAAAAAATACAATCAGTTTGGTCGCTTTTATTCATACACGAGCGAGATTGATGAAAACATTCCGCTACAAAATGGTTCGATGTACAATCATGGCGATCTGAAGATAAACTTGTCATATTTCTGTGCACATCTGTAGAACAATTATTGTGGAGTGTCTGGACAACTTTGAACTTGGGACGTGAAATCCTTATTTGGAATAGGAAAAACTAGGAATTTTGATAATTACCCTGAAAATACGACTCTATAGCAAAGATTAAGTGTTAGTTCCACGTTTGAGTAAAATGATAAAGAAAAATTAACTCAAAAACTGGATTGAGATCATTATTTTAATGTTTGAAAATAATCTATATCAACCACCAGACTGGTTTCCATGTATGTTCACGCACAGTCCCAAAGGGACTGCAATCAATATGTGATCCGTTTTTATTTCGTTACAATTTTAACAGTAAACGTATCATTTGAAAACTCGTCAAAATATTATCAATCGGTAATGCAATGCCAAAGTACACCACCGTGAAGAACAAACATTAATCGAAGAAAACCAGAAACGCAAGACTGCAAAAACACATGGAAAGTTAGAGGCCTTCGAATTCGTTACGCAGATGCATTCACCCGCGTACATAAATGTCGCGACATTTCTTCCTTCGTCAGCTTGATTTGCCGTAAAAGTCTAGCAAAGCAAAGCCAGCACCAAACACAAACAGCGGCAGAAGATTTTTTTTTTCATCATTTTATCCAATCTATCCGAAGCGAAACGGAGCTGCAGTGGGTGACTAGGGCACGATTGTCGCTGTATGTGCTGCTGTCCGACCTGCTTACACCAACCGAGTGCCGTGCTCTGAGATTGGCTAAAAAAGTTTTCTCAACTCGTATGAACAAAGAAAAACATTCCTTCCCCCTTGCCGTTCTTCCACGATTTGGTGACGTCCTCTCCGCATCTCCACCGCCCCACTCCTTTCCCGGGTTTGAGTGGTATTTGCCAATGCACGACACGTCATAATGCGGGGATAAGTTTAGTGCTGCACTGGCACTGGCAAAAGATCGCGGGGCCAAAGGGGGGCAAACGGGCAGGGCTTCAAGTAGATTATCTGTTCGCTCAAGATTTGGCCAAACTTCCGAACCGGCAAGCTGTGAACGAGCGAAAATAACATTGCGCACCCTCTCCCCCTTTGCACATCACGCCAAAAGTGCATCACCAACATGTCCTCGGTAAGCAGTTGTGAGTGCAAGTGTGTGTCTTTTATTTTACAAATCATGCGCTGTTGCCGCGTTCCGTGCCTCCGCTTACCCAGTGCTAACCATGATACTGTGTGAGCAGCTTATGGCTGTTCTTTCGGCCGTCTCCTTTCGTACCGTTCGCTAAACGGAGAAGCTCAATCTCGGACTGTGCTCCCTGTGCGAAAAGATAAACGATTTGTGGGGAGCAACATAGCGCCCGTCCAATCTCAAAACCAGAAACCAGAGGTAGGGAACCGTCCGCCCATGGTTGGGAAAATCATCACCAATGAAGATGTGTGTATGTGTGTGTGTGTGTCGCACGAAACCGTTGTCGCCAGCAGCTCAAACGCCAATAACCATGCGCGGGGATTGAAAAGTGCATGGAATTTAAAATGCATTATTCACAAGTGAGTTAAGTGCTTTTCCAACTTTGTTCCTTTCGGTCTTTGCTGGGCGGTCGGAAAAATCGTACCGCGCTGTGTAAAGGAGCGACAAGGGTGATGGGGTGATCAGGGTAAAGGGAAGAAAACTACCCGAAAGTACAGTATACAGCTGTAAAAAAAACATACAGCTTCCATTTTCCGGCAACATGCTTGTTGGATAAAAGAACAATCTTCGCTGTTGCGGAGTTTTGCGTTCTTGTTTCAATTTTAGCACAAACAACCAGATGGATTTAAGGCATAGCATTTCGCGTTTGCAAAGGTATTTAAACGTTTTTTAATAAAATGCTACTGTAATACACTTCATTTGGAAAGCATTCCTATTGAAGGTTTACATTTCTGAGCAAACTTTTGGTGCAGTTTTAGTCACACAGCATTATTAAGCACCCTATGTGTTTTTTTAACATTCCAACACAGCGTTTGTAGCTCAAAGTAAGTCTTTTGCTTTATTTTGCTGTCTCTCTTTGAAGCGTATCGTACAACCCTTTTATTTAATTGGTCTGTTTAGCATCGCCTTCCAAGTTTTAACGCATAAATTCCACCATTCATTGGTGAAACGTTCAAAGCAAACTAAACAACGGCACCTTTCATCGCTTTTGCTCGCAGTCCCACGCACACGGATGTGTGTAAATATTCATGCTCTAATTTTCAACATATTTTACACAAAAATCCATAAATTGAACCTTATGATGTTCCTGCCCTACGGTAACCGCGCGGCACCGGGGCCGGAACAAACCGGCCTTTGCGACTCCGATCCGTTGTTGTTGTTCGGCCAGATCGGGATCTCGGGCAGGAGTGCAGCAGAAGGTTTTTTGTTCACCTCGGAGAGAATTGGGTCGAACGCTTCGAAAGACGGTTCGATGCGGTGTGTGGCATGAGTAAAATGAGTACGAGAGCGACAAAATGGTGGTAGTTGATCGGATTCGCCATCTCCTTCGCTTACCGTTTTTGCGTACTGTGTCAAAGTTTAAACCGAAAATTTTCCAATTTCCATCGCAGCTCGTGCTGGCAAGGGGGGAAGGTAGGCAAAGGAAACAATGTTGGAACCACGTTCCGTATACAAAGGGCTTTTCGGTACGTTTCGTTTTACACTCACCGTTTCGCCACTTTCCCCGCCGATGCTGCTGCTGTTTCCCCGCGAGCCAAACCTTTCCCGAGGATCGGGCCGGCCGCATTCAGCCTCCGTAGCGCCAGCAGACCGTGGCGCTCGTTCCATTTGAATGGGTTTCCAATTGAATTGAAGATGAAATATGATTTTGCGGTTCTCAGGTATATGCATATTGAATTATGGCTTGTTATCGGTATTACCAGGAAATGAGAACTTGTTGAAGGTTTATTGATCATCGCCGTGCGATCGGGGGTCGCTTTGAAGGGTAGCGGTGTGCCTTACCCTTGTTCCCTCCGCTCCACCCCTTCCACGCCGGAAAGTCAAACCTGTTATTCAAGTGGTGGATAGTGCCGGTCTGGTTAATCGCTTACGAAAACAGACAGAGTTTAAATATAAGAACATTTTATCGGACGTTTAGAGCACTCTGTCTGCGGTGAGTACCGTTCTGCACGTGAGTTTTAAGCAACGTTCGACTCCAGACAGAATTAAACTTTCAAGTCGGCAATCAGTTAAACATTTTTGAAAGAAATTAAAAGAGAATGTAACTGACAATTTTTTTATAAAATATACATAAGTACGCTGAGTACTTCTTTAATATTTTAACACTTTTTGATATGCCCAATAAAATAAGCCAAGTCAATATATTCATAGAGACTTGTCTGAACCATTCAATCTAAGTAATTTTATTACCAATCTTATTTGTCCGTGAAAGTGTTTTTAAACTTACTTATTTTTTTTAATATCAAAATAACATTTTGTCTTATATCTATGACCATATTTTAATTTGGTTTAAAACTGTTACAGTGTTTTTTACTTTCTATCTGTTTTTTTTCTATCTTTAGGCAACATACATCACAATTGATAGGCTGCAGTAAAACATGGCAGCTTATGATTTAAAACTTTATTGTTTATTTATAGGAATTGTTGTACTCAATATGTACCAGTGCTTGATGTCAATAAGATTATTCTATTGCTAATATTTTAAAGTATCCATAAATTTCGAAGTAGGTATAAGCTGTTAGCAGACTACAAATACAATGCTCAGTTGAGATATTTAAATTTTTTGGTTTCGTTTTGTTGTCCCTTTAAAATTTTAGCAGTCTTTTAAGGTGTCAAGAATCATTTATGAATTGGTTTTAGAGATGATAAAATCGCATTACGCCAACCAGCGTTCTCATTGCTAGTGATAATTTATGAACAGTTGAACGATCTATGCTGGTGGCGACTTTCTCTTTTACATAGGCTTTACAATTGTTTCTTCTAGGAGCTACACACGATCCAGTGAGTCCGCTTAAATTCTACTATAACGGAATTTTTCTTATCTACGAGATACTTATACATAAAGCTGTAATGCTTTAAATGCTTTAAATGAAACTTTTTTTCCGTTTTTGTATTGGATTGAGAATTTGACAAGTAAAATTGTTCGTTCTACAGATTGATTAAACATTAGCTTAAGCTTCTTCTTTCTACTACCATTTGTTATGCAACATTGAGAGTATTTTGATACGTCTAATTAACAGTTTTTCTTTTCCATTTTCGTTGTTTGTAAGGAGTGCTCTTATACAAAGAAATAATATTAGTATGCTGCACTTATTTTAATAAACACTTTATCGTTCGAGAGTGTTTGCCTAAACGCTTCCTATAAATTAAAAAAATAACAAATTTTAATGTGGTGACAAACCTTCACTCGCGTGCGAAAAGTACAACAATATTCCATTGTTATAAATACTTATACCCACGCACCATGATTTTCAACCACCGAGCCCTACCAATGTGGTGCTCAAAGATGCGCCCTCAGCAGAAGGAATATGTGGCAACCATCGTTCGTAACGGTCAGCTGACCTGTTTGCACTACGCACGCAAACCTGACCATCGTCACCAATAAATTCACACGTGGTACAGCAAACAGCACGCTCTTGTACTGCGTGCTCGATGCGAGCAAGACAGAGACAGAGAAAGGAAAGCATTAAACATGATGTGCTGGTACTGGGATGACTGGGTCCGGGTCCGGTTTTGCCAGGCAGCTAAACGACGAGTGCCAAAGTGTTTATCAAATGGCACTACCAAGGCAAAGCAACGGTTGCGGTGCGTTCGGAGCGGGCTCACAAAAATGCGGGAAACCACGAAGCGGAGTGCAAGGAAAGCATTAACTCGCGCCCCATCGTTTATACTCAGCGCTCGCGGGTGCGGGTAAAACTATCGTGTTGAAGGGTGCAATTACCACTTACAGGGCGCCAACGGATCATCAGGCGAAAAGCTAAAGTGCTGCAAAAGTGCATACTGTCGGTCAATTCGGCACACTCTTGTCGTCGCAAGCTCAGTGGGGAGGAAAATAATAAAAAAAGGTAAAAAGTCGCTGCAGAGGAGAACGTTGGGAAAACATGTTTGAAGGGGAATTGTTTGGCGAGGCAAATGCCGGGAAAGGAGCGAAAACGATGGCAAACGACGGCGTATGAAGGGGAAAACAAATGAACGAGAGCAATTGATGGCTTTGCGTGAGGAGGAAAAACAGAATGGAAAGTCAAGCGGCTCGGGGGCTAAAGCGTCATACAGCATATGATGGTAGTGCTGACCTAAATCCAGCAAACCGTTTTTGCAACAAGGTGAGAAAGTTTTTAAATTTATTTGATGCATTTTATTTTTCGGTAAGTTTGCCGTCCAATTTCAGTGGGGCCTGATGGTTTAGCTGGCGAGTTATTTTTCTCAATGATATATTTTTCGTCGCTTGTTGATGTAGTTGAGAAGTTTCTGTACTAAGTGGTTGCCATTTTGTTTTTAAACTGCTACAAATACTTGGTTTACCGACAAGCTGGTAGAACAAAACTTAACATATCTTAGAGTATTTGCTGAATGTTTCGTTTAAGATATTAACATTTTTATTTTTCATTGTTGCAAACGGGATATCGTTAGTATAATGTGTAATGTAACTTGTAAAATGTTGTGGTACAAACAAAACGCGAGATCCACATCCACTTTCAATTCAAAGCAAACTGACACCACGCTTGTTTTAAAGAGGATGTGCACTTTAAATCTTCATAATTTGCTTAACATAATCCTTGGAGACTTTGAAGCATCAGTTGCTAAGTGAAACATTCGCCATTTAAGCTCCCTGCAAATCCGCAAACCGTGTCCGTTTTTGTACACATTTTTCTCTTGATGTTTTATACGACAGGATCAAACAATTGAGCCGAAATGGGAGAAAGGGGTAAAAAACCACTCACTCTCACACACACACACACACACACACAGACAAACACAAACACGCAGCAGGAACGTGTACCTTATCCTACCTAGAAGGGTTGTTGAAACAAAGATCTAATGCCGAACCGAAGGAATGCGGGTGTTTGGACGGTTTCACTGTGTTTTTGGGGTGAAATTATTTTTCTCCCACCTTCCGCTACCGTGTCCGCCTGGTTTCCACCACAGGGCAGCACGGTTGCCGTTTCGCTGTCACCAAAAGCTGCCGAAGGCTTTTTCAAAGGGTAAACCGGTGGACTTTTGAAGGCTTTTCCAAAATGGTTTCTCGAACCATAAATTTCTGAGAGCGTTGAAATATTAAAATGGGTTCGCCTGGAAGCAATCTACATAGGGAAGAGCAGTGGCCTTCAGGCTTTCATGGGATCTAGCGAGGACGATATGTAACTTGCAAGTCGGTCACTATAGGCTTAGCGGGTGTTAGAACTACGAATGTAACAAAAGGCAACCTGCAAACCCTATTCCCATGCGTAAGTACAAATGGCTAAATATTTCCTTCGCTCTAAGATTCAACCACTTTGCTGTAAACGTGACGTTTGATTTGGAAAAGCTCCATTCTTTGGCACAACAAACATAAGGGCAGGTGCTATTTTGAGTTTAACATCACAGGTGAAAATAAGGTGAAACGATTGTTATGGATCGCTTCTCTCTGATTTATAAATAAACTGGCATTTATGCGGTTCAATATGTGTGCTTTAAAATGTTATATCCACGTGAGAAAATAAATTTTTAAATCACAGGAAATGGTGAACAATTATTTTTTAATTAAAAGCAACATCTTTATTTCTCATTGCCATTCTTTCTTTCTCTTATTGAACTATGCTTTATACTAAACTAATTTAACAATCGCTTCGGTTGTTCTTATTCTAGTTTTGGGAGATTCATTTTGGACTTTCAATGTTTAGAATTTTATGTAGATATTTGTGAAACAAATTTATAATTCAAATGCTATTACTGCTGATTGGTGTTGTATCATGTTATCGAAGGTTTGGATCGTTACGTGGAAGTCTCTTACCCTTTCCACTAAATGCCTTGCAATTTCTACATTTGTGCTGTAAATTTTCTTTTTTGCCACACGCACCATTTAACTTGGGTTTGATGCCGTATTGTATTTAAATTTAAGCTCTTGTGTTTAAATTGTTTTATTTACCATCATGTACATTGCACTCCTCTGATCAGGACTCAACCTTTAACCATAGATTTTTTTTAAAAATATTATCCTATTTTAATGTTGCGTATTTGTGCACTTTATGTGGTTTGGTAGATGAAGCTATCACCAATTTGAAAATGAGTCTTGCTGATGGTGTTTACACATTTCCTAATGGTAGATACGCTGTTTATCTGATATGTTTTTCACATCTAATAAATCTGGTGAACTATTACTGTACTTGTATTCTTTGGTGTACGGATTACATTCCAATTTTATTGTAAGCGAATTCAATGTTTGATTAAAATACCACAAATAATCCCAGGCAACAATAATAATAAGTTGAGCTCTATTTAGAACAAAATACTTTCTTCACTTTTGTTCTTCTTTTTAACGATGAAACGATGGGACAAGTTTCGAAAAAAATCAAGTGCATAGAAATCTATTCTATATCTATCTGTACTCCTAAAATGCGCTAAAGTCAGTGCATTGCGATCGCCGTAGAAGGGGGAAAAGAAACTGAGCCAAGGAGGCAATTAATTTTATGACCGTCTCGATGTTGGCAGAAACTTTGCTCTAAGCTAGCATTTTTCTCAACATAGTCTGCCACCGGGTTTTCCAACAGCCAGCGGAAGACATTTGCTTCCCAAGGCTTCCGACGCATCAATTTACCGTTGGGCGCTGCGCTCGGTGAAGCTAGTTTTGTGCAGCGAACCAACCAATTCACTCCGCTCCGCTCGGTACTCGGTTTCGTTCGCTGACACAGACGATGCATCTTTGAAGTTGGAGGTTGAGCCGTTGTTAAGTTGGCACAATTTATTTCATACTTAACTTTTGCCTCCGAAAGGTTGATTGTGCTTCGTCTTCATCAGCAAACAGCGAATAAGCCTGGGAAGGTTGCGAGAAGTTTTGATTTTATTCGCAGTTGTTTATTTGCCACAGCAGCCTTTCGTTCGCTCAGGAGCCTCGGGAGGTATTGTAAAGAGTTTCATTAATACAAAGTTTTCTGATTTTACTCCCGTGCTAGTGCCACGAAACAAAAAACAGATTTCAGTTCCTGTTGTTCTATTCTCTTTTTATGATTATACACAAAGTATGACTTAGTGTCAATGTTTTAATTAAACTTTCAGAAATATGAGGCGTGCAAAATGAACGAAACCCTTCAAAAACAAAGGTGAAATAAGACATGCTTATCGCTTGACGATGAACATTTTACGACGTTAGTGCTTTATTTAGACCAGTACAAGCATTGCTTTGCGTTGCTCGCCTATTTTTAAATGGCAACAATGTTAATAGGGTATCGAAGCCACTAGCACTGGAACAAGCACGAACCGTTATAAATTGCTTTAATCCATCGACGGGAAGATGTTTACAAATATCGACAATGGAAAGCATAAATGGCGCAACAGAGAGGAGCGTTTGAGGTTGTTTTCCTGCAAAAAGCAGCTTGTTTTCGAGGTGATATTATGTTTCTCACGCTGTGAAAAACATTTGCCTTGATGTCAGTATAAATATTTCACCACACGATATTGGTTCTGTATTTTTGTTTTTCAAAGCAGCTACTACCGCAACTTTTGTACGGGGGTGTTGGTGCGCGGTTTGTTTACCAGCACGTGGTAAAGTTTCGATTGGATGGCAGAGTATATTTGTGAACAAAAATTTGACAGAAAATTTAACTTTAAATTCTGTGCGCTAGCTGCAAATTGGGAAAATGTGTTTTTTTTTTTGTGAGAAAACAGTTTTGCTCCTGACACAGTTCACGTGAGTGCACGGCGACCTTACACGTACCGATGTAACGTATCACCCGGTCAGTAGTGTGAATGTCATATCAATTTAAACGGCAAATCAAGCGTACCTGTTTAGCATACCAAATCGTGCCACGTGCGTGTAACGTACGAACTGCGTCAATCATGTCGTCCGACCCGCATCACCACTCCCAGCCGATGGTTTGAAGAATTTGGAGGAAATTGTCAATTCCATCCAAATCAACCCGAAAAAGCGTTACCCAACCTCAGAGGACTCCTTAAACCAGCCGTTTCGTTTCTTCCTCTGCGGATGTGTGTGAGTTGGTTGCTATCGAACAATTTCCGTTTCTGTTCCGTCGGCATCAGGTGCGTTTGCGAAAAGTTCAATTGAAAAAAATTGCCACTGTGAATAATTTATCATTTCTCCTATCATTACGAATGTCACAGTGTGTTCACATGTACCGCAAAACTGTGCGGCGTCCCGGGGCTTGTGGGTGCGTGTGTGACGGACGGAGGCAGGGCGAAAGTTAACGAAACGAAAACACATTTCCTTACCCATCACTGGGAGCGCTTTCGCACTGTTCAATTGCGGAAGGCATGAAAACGGGAAGGAAGAAACCACAGCCTGAAAGCTAGAAAGAAAGCTCGAATGTATGGAAAAGTTTTTTGAATGATTTTTCTTCACTCGAGCACGCACACCTGTGATCGGCCACAAATATGTGCTGCCGTTCGCACAAAGAGGCGTGTGTGAGTGTTTGTGTTTGATATTTTTGAGGAGAAAAGATTGAGAAATGTCACGGTATGAATATGAGTTAGCGATAAGCGACAAAAGCGAAAGCCCCCTTGGGTGACATGTGCCGAGCGCAAACAATTACACTTATGCACTGGGAAAGGGAGGCTACCGAACGGATTACGCATCTGCGTTCAACGATTATGGGTGTTTGGGACGACAAAGAAATGATCCTCAAAAGATAGTACTTGTTAGCGATTGGCGTGGAGAGGGGATTAGGGGAATCAAAAGGCATATTTCCATAGATCACCTTTAAATCCGGTGTGAATGGGTATCCATTGGACGAGTGCAGAAGAAAATGATGCTATTAGTTTGCTAACAGCACGTTCGCTAATCGCGTTTGCAACTGTGATACTTTTTTATTTTTTCTGTTAATCCTTATCGTTATGTTATACGTCAAATGGTTTCTTTGGATTGGGCTTTTCTGTTGTACATCACTTATCAATTATTTTTTGTACATCATTTTCAAATACATCTGGACTCCCAAGAAACCATTATTTTGCCATTTTGTTAAGAAACGATTTTAACAGCGTTCTGTAGACTGGTTGATCTAAGTCTTAACAAAGCTGTGTTGTACTTTTATCATAACGTACAAGTGTGACATTTTTCGCTTTGCTATTTTGTAGTCTAAAAATGGCGTTAACATCGTTCTGTAGGATTGGCCCCTTCAGTCTTAGCAGAGCAGATGATTTTATTAGGGTATTCAAGTAATGTTAGGCTTATAGCCAGTCTTACCTAAATGACAATAATACGAAAAACCAAATATTGCAACAACCATCATAAATCTAAAACTGTTTCTTGGGTTTTATTATGTTTGATCGTACGATATATGTGTACAATGTGTTCGATATTTATATGGACTGGATGTTGGATGCACTGGTCTGGCTATTTTACTTTCATTTTAGGCTACTGACAATGATACTGATTTTTGATACTGCTACTGACTACTTATGAAATTAAAAAAGAAAACAGGAGAAAAAATAAGCTTTAGCTTTTTAAAGAATGTTACAGTCCTACTTTTGGTGTCTACATTTTGAAAAAAGGAAAAAGGGCACAGTTTCACGATATTGCATTACCCTATGATATGCTGCTTCCGGGGCAGACTGGAGTCATTCTTCTTTCATACGAAGCAAGGTGTTTGCTATTGGGTATACAGTCCTTATCACCCGTCGCAGGGTAGCACATTGTATTTCGCACATAGATAGCTCGAGCGATGTTCCAACTATCTTAAGTTCGTTGAACTTTCCCGTGCCTACAAGATCTCTCAGACCACGACACTTCTATCTGTTTCACACTATCGGAATAATTTCGGCCAAAACAAACCCCTCAATGTGATGTGCGTTGTGTTTACTTATGTCTATTACCTATACTAGTTCAACATGTCTCAACATGTCTGTGTTCCGTGACGCGTCTGCGTATAATGTATAGAACTTAAGTTAGTCTTAAGAAATGCATGTAGACGATAAAGCGCTCAGAATAAACCGATCTAAATTATAATTTAAAAAAATCTTATTTCTAAGATTATTGACTAACAAGCATGTCTAGAAAGGTCTGGTAGACTAAAAATGAAGAAAACTCATTTTAATAAAACATTATTTATCCAATGGAGGCGCCTAGTACTTCCTTGATGGAGCCACGCCGACGGGTTCGATTCGTTAATAGAATGGCGTAAGCAAATTCAGTGCATATTTGGGTTTCACCTGCGAGGCTAGATTGATTCACCGGTGTTGCTTGAAGCTTCAACTTTCGTCCTGATCGTTACAATCCTGACCTTTAAACTGCAGTGGAAGTGGATTGCTTTGTCGAGAACGAGGACCAGTTCTCGAAAAAGCAATCCACTGCAGTTTATCAGCCTGATCATGAAACTCGAACGGCAGTCGAATCGAACGGTAGAAAATGCAACGTATTCGAATTGACGAATGTAACATCGATTTGTTTGAGCTTTTTCAGTTGTCAAACCGGGTTCAAAACATAAACAATGCAAACAAAATGGTTGCAGCAAAGTGTTTGAAAATATTCATAACCTTGTAAAAGTAAGCCAAATTAAGTACAAATATGTTTGAAAGTTCCTGATAGATTTATAAAGTAAAAAGGTAAAGTAATTGTGTTCGAAGTATGTAACCACACTTTGACAAAAATAAACAAGAAATGTGTTGCTCGTCATTCGATGGCTACTGTGATTGCTCGAACGGCAGCTCGAACACAGTTATGATACCAACGAAGCTTTTAGAGCAAGCTTTCTTGCCGTTCGAGTCTCATGATCAGGCTGTATATCTTGTGTACTAAATGTTGTATTGAATGTATACAATTTAATTCCTGATCGTTAGTGATAAGAAAGTGCCTACGTTTCCCTTAGCTTAGGATGACTAGGTAAAATTTGCTTCATAAACTCTATTTGTGAAGACCTACCACGTCCGATAAACATTTGAAATGATAAATAATGATAGTTGAACGGGAAGATTTGCAACCTGGTAAAGTTTCTTTATTTATAATAGAACAGGTATAAACGACAGTTATCTCCTTGATTTGCTTTAGACAAAAAACAAAACAAATAAATTAAATTGAATAAAGAAATATTTAACATACTTTGTTATTTTTGTTTGAAAATTTCTAAAACTGAGCGGTGCTGGATGATTATCCTTCGGAGTCTAATCATGGCACGTTGAGCTGCAAAGCAGTTGCTGGATTAAAGAAAGCTTGGAATATGTTGTTGTAACAAATGATCTACAAAAACAATTTTTTTTACGAACGCTGCAGTGAATTTACGAGATATGTTTTATGAAAATTAAATGAAGTGATATAACTACATACATCTATTTGCTCTAAATCTGTATAAACAGCCAAGCCGTATAACTAACAATTTTTAACATTTTTGACTTTTCAAACATTTGCTTTCTTTAACATCACGGATTGGTTTTACTCTCTTTATATAATCATAAGCCATTTTACAGGATTTGCAAAGTTTTTTAAATTATTTGTGTTAAGAGATTTGATTTGCTTTTTTGTCAATTATTAGTAGAATATTATCAGTAGAATATTATCAGTAGAATATTATCCATAAATGTTATACAAAACCAATGAAATATCATAATTGAGAGCTTATTTTTTGCTTAAAACACATAATTGAGGGCCGTATTGCTTAAAACAAAGTGTTTTCTAAATTCGAGGTACACTTCGCAGACACTAAAATCCATTTTGGCTGATGGATATTTCTTTCCCCCAGTCATGGAAGGGCACCTTATCCAAAGGGCACCGAGTGTTTTCGGACGTTTCGTTCTCATCCAGTCCATATACAGATGCCCAATAATCGTAGCGAGGGTCTGTCTTGTTCCATTACAAGTTCCAGCTCGGATCCGTTAGAAGGTATCGGGCCATATCGGGAATCTTTCCAGCAGTGGATTTAGGTCTTCCAATGGTCTGCTACAGCGTAGGTTGATCCATGGATTTTTGTTGGTTCTTTCTTTGCAAGAACCTCATCCTCGGGGACCTTATCTTTGCGAGGACCTCGACCTCAAGTCGACTGAGAGCTTATTAATGAAATTTAAAAAAACAGTTATGATGTTGAGCACCTTTTTTACAAAAACAAATACTTAAAACTTTTCTACATCAAAATCCGAGACACGTGGACTCTCCACGGTGGTCATACAATATGTATCGTGAGTTCAAGTCAAAATTATGCATGGTTAGTAAACGTTTCAGCTGGAAAATATTCTACTAATCCTTCACGTCTGATGCTCAAATCAATAGTCTGACTGTATTACGGTTAATAGAAAAAATGGTTAGTTTTTTGCCAGACTACCAAGTCAAGTAGTATTTTATTTTCTAACAATGCTGGGCTACCATCCAACAGAACCGGCATTGAGCAACGAATGAAATTCACAGCAAATTATCATTAGATTCAGATACAAATAAAGCGATGGAGCACATTTTTTTCCCTGTCACATCACTGTCCGTGAAGCGTCTGAACACCCACCCAAGGCATCAATTTATTTTAATTTCAACCAGAAAATTAGATCCGTCAATCTCGATTCCACTGCGGCCGGGATTGAAGCAGACGCCACCGGGATGGGCTGGTGCGCGACCCGGCAGCACACAGCATGGACAGTGAAAGTAAAACTTTGGCTTATGTCAAATTCAGGCACAAGTCGCAAACAAAAGTCATCACCCAAGTGACAGTGGTCTTGCCATGCCGGGTCGTCTCGTGCAGGCATTTGCCACCAAATTGGGTCCATTACGGGGACCAACAGTGCCGAGATGAATGGCATCGGTCTATTTTTTGCAAAGCGTGTAGGAAACGAAACGACCTGCCATCTGCCGAGCGGTGCGTTGCACTATCCGGTTACAGATTTCGCTGGTGCCGTACTGAGCCAGAACGCCGGTGCTAGCAGCAGCCCGTCAAAACGGGAAGAAATTAGGCAGAGTGTAAATCGCCCTTTGCTATCTGCGTCGCACTTTCGGGACGTTTTCTCTCTCGGACGCACGCAGACCGGAAGTTCGCACGGACAGGAGCATTGTTGGAGGCGTTGAACTTGGTGTGCTCCCACTTGACTTGCTTCGTTAAAGGCTCATTTATTTGAAATGGTCGTTGTACTAATTGTCTTCCACTCTAGCGGAACGGACACTCGTCGGCCTTCACGCTCGCAGCGGTGACCGTTACTGTTGCCTCAAGCGTCATGATTTGCTTCCTTCCGACTTTTCCGTCTCTTCGTTTCCCCCGACACGGACAGACTTCCCGCTGAGGCTTCGTCCAGCTGTTGGCGGCATTGTGAAAAACGTGAATTGTATGTATTTGTGCTGCACGAGTCTAAGATATCCTTCGGAGGCTAATCATGGCACGTTAAGGTTCGGGTCGTTCCGTACGGATAGTCGGTTTTTTGTTGTTTTGCGAGAAGAAGCATTTTCCTGCAGAGAAAGAACGGACGCGTGGACGTGTGCCGACCCGAAAGTGACCGGAAGCGCTAACTACCAGCGCTGTGTCATACGTCCCCTGGAGGAAAGAAAAGCATAGGCGCTGTATCAGCAAGGATGTGTTGATACGGGTTCGTTGTAAAGCCCTCGAAGTGAGCCAGGCGGACGACGAATCTTGAATGTATGAGTGGAATGTCGAAGAGGCTCGAATTGAAGCGGTCTGCTGTTTTCCATAAAGCTGATGATGGTATCAAACTCGTCACGTCGTATCCCATGGTCAAGGCGAAGATTTAGCTTCACCATCGGTGCACAGCAAAAGGCAAAGACAATTCAAGGCGATCCAAACATGGAGAATTACGTGATGAAGTCATTATTTAGCGTTTACGTACAACGGATGGTCCTATGATTTGTAACTGATTTTCCATCAAACGCTCAAGTGTTCCAACAAAGCGTGAGTGAGATGTTTTGGAAGAAATATGTTAATAGGTACATTCATGCTATTATTTCAACCACTCATTTGAGATACTTTTTATGAAAATTTATATTTCTGATAAAAAAATAAATTATTATATCCAGCAAAACAGTGGATCCGTACCTGGTTTTGAGGGTCTGCTTTTAAGTTATTGTAGTACAGTCTATATAAGAGCACTGTTTTAACTGCTTACTAGCCTAATCCTGTCGTGCGAGGACTGTTGCCTTCACCACTAGACTGCCTCTAATTATTAGGGGAAAGAAATAAATATGAAGTTTATATATCTCTTACAATAAATGTTTGTAACATATAGCGTACCGTTTTGAACTTTTATCCCTTAAAACCCAAAATGGGTGCGATAGTTGTAAAACTTTTTCATTAAGCAGGAATTTAACAAAGAAGGTTGCTGAAGAATGTGTTGATTAAGGCGAGCCATAATTCGCTAGATATTCTGTAACAAAAAAATCTTAAGTTTATATAGCATAGAACAGGCATACTTCAAAACCATAGCGGAAACTGAGTTAGTAAAATTTGTATGAACTCCAGACGCAAAACTGGGCGACCAACTGACGGCCTCTATACAGTGACTGCGTAATACGCAACTCTAAAATAAACAGTACAACAGCTTTTCCTGTGTTATTTGCTTTACCATGCCATTCAACCAAAATCATTCTAGCTATGGTAAGGCAACCTAGTTCCATCACTTCTTTACAAGACGCACGTTGAGAGGAAAAGAATGTTTTAATCGCACGTTGTATGATTTTCCAAACTTGTTAACTGAGTTTAAAAATTTGATTGAAAATAATACGTACTGTGCTAGGGCAGGGTAAAATTTAAAGCATGTTTCAACAAACCAGCGGAGCATCGTCGCACAAACACAGCACCGGAAAAGGGGTAGAAAGCAACATCTTCACCAACCATACACATCATCCCGAAGACGAGATGAATAAGTTGACTTGAAGCGTGAAATGAAATTTTCAACAGAAGCATAACACAGCATTCATCGTTCGGCAAGGAACCTTAGGTTGCTTTGCGTATCCACCTACACCAACCATCAGCGGAATGTATGTACAGAGTAATGTTTATTTTTTTTTGTCAATTCACTTCCCATTACTTTCCCTCCCAGGAACGTCGCCGGGTGCGTTGGTAGAGCGGGAGGCGTTTGTTCCGCAACAAAATACACACCAACGTTCAAAATGGACAGCATGGACAGCAATAGGACAGCTCGGTTGAGCGAGTGAAAGCAAGAGAGAAGGAGAGAGAGAGACAAAGAGAGAGATAGAGAGAAAGATAGAGAGAGAAAAAATGCTTTCTTTTGCAACCTTCAATGCCCTCATGTAGTATCTAGGAGAAACGTTCCGATTGCACGGTGGATTTTGATTTGAATAAAGTCTGATATTTATTTTCCACTGAGTTGGTGAAGTGGAAAGAAACAAAATACATATGTTTGAAGCTCTATTTTCAGTTCGTGGAACGCAGCCAAGGGAGGGAACAGATATACATTTTTGAAGCTTTTACAAATTCCTCACAATGGTGTACAGTTTTCAGTGAAAAACAAAAGGTTTTCCGATTTTGGTGTTTGAGAGAAATGAGAAATTGCAAGAATTGGTTCCACAAAACCTGCCACGACTATTGGTTCACCTGTATAGTGAAATGTTTATTGCCACAGTTATTACAACGTTTCATAATTCCACAAAAATATAACTGTTATGCGCACAGCATTTTTGCATTCTGCGAGAAAATCGGAAAAACGAGAAAACCACCAGCCGACGTTTGTTGGTGAAAAATATTTACGGTTAAGGGAGATAATGAAAAGCATAAAGCGACGGTAAAACTGGTGATTTTCGTTGCTCAGCTGTCACATTTGCATCGAGACGAATTGAGACGATCAGTCAAGCCAGGGAGAGCGAGCGAGGGTGGGCCCTGTGTATTGTCTGTTTGCCTTTTTCCACGCTCGCTGCCCAGCAAACAATACACCATTATGGGAGCATATTTAACCCAAGCACGAGCTGGCAGGCTAGGCATTGCCAAAGAACATGAGCCGAGGCCTAAAGGTTTTCATTTTGAAACAAAACCCAAAAACACTGCTACGTGACCGAGCCCGCCGGTCAAGCAGATCCTTTTCCACGAAAACTCGCTTCCCGCACCCATCGAATCTTCACAGCGTGAGAAAGAAACGACCGGGCAACAATGGCTCACGCCAACGGTGGAGGCACACTGACGTGGAGCATCTTTTGCTGAGGTTCGTGACCGACATTCTACCCCCTACCGTTCCCTGCTGTTTATGTTTCACCTTCTTGTTTGTGTTGGTAGTTCGAAGTTGTCTTTTGGGTAGAGAGTGTTCCGAAAAGGGAGAGGTGGTGTGGCTTTTTTTGCTGTTTGCTTCAAAGGAAATTAATAAAACGTTATTTTGTGGCAGTCATTTGTCATCGGCAAAGGGCAAACGGGAGGCAAAACCCGACCCATCAGAGCGGCAGCAAAACGGAATAGCTGCAAACCGGCGGTGTGACGAAAGAGTGGAGATAATTGTTGCGACAACACGTGGAGTTTGGGAACGAGCAGTTAATGAAAAGGGCAAATAAAGTACAGTTATAAAAACGGGTGTAGCTGGAAGATGCATAGTGAGATTGGCAAGCAAAAAATGCTGTATTTATATTGGTATCAATGCATAGCCCCTTAAGGGAAAATGTGCTTTATTGTTCCTTCATGCTCCAGTGGGGATACCCTTTGGATGGAAGAGAGAATGAGACATACGAGGAAGCGTGGGAGGAAAACACAAACTACAAATGCGTGGGAAAATCCTGCACGCTTACTGGTCGTCTTGGGGAACCATTTATGAGCTCGGCACCCTGCCGATTTTCCTGGCACAGCTTGTAAAAACCGAAAACGGTTGGTCATGGTCATGGGATCGAACCGTCATACTTATGGTTTGCTGCTTTGGTTGTGCCGGAAAGGTGCTTTGCTAACACGTAAAAGGTGAAAGTATAGCTGGTAATCAGTAGCGAACGAACCTTACGTTTGGTACACGATGCATTTAATTAGGTTCACAGTGCCCCGTAGTGAACGTGATGGTAATAACTGTTTCGATTTAAAAATGTACAAGAAAAAAAATTCTTTATATGTTCACATATTGCGACAGTGTTTTAAGTGTTCAACTGTCCAGACATACAAATTACTCTCGACCAATGTAACGTTAGCTACGAGGAATCGAAATGTATGAAGCTAATGTCGTACAAAGTCTCAAACAAATGAATGAACACTGTTGCAATGCTGGCATGCATAGTTTTGATTAAGAAATTATTCAAAATATCATACATGGATTGTGCCATTGTGCCACTTGCTACAATCAACCTCGCCAGCGGGACGCCAAATACTGGACGGTGTTAGTTGAAAAAGCTTTTTTGCTGAACCATATAACAACTCCCAAAGGCAAACACCATACTATAACACCACTGCAGGGGTATATTAAAAGTGAATGCACTTGCATGTTTGCTTGCCATTAGTTGCTCATAAATAAGCGTGAACTAGCAGCCGTTTACACTACCGGTGTGGCTGGAAGGTAAAACAATTTCAGGTAAACGAGCATACAGCTGCAGACACCATCAACTGTGTTACGGGTAGTCCTACAGTGGTAATGGAATATTTTGTGCAAAAAATCGTTTGACATGGGCTTATTACTGTACCGATTGCGTGCTTCATGCTGAATTAAAAAAAAACGCAAGGAAGAGAAATACGAGTACAAGTTATGCCAATGTTATATATTTGTTTGCTTCAAAGGTTGTGAATGAAACAATTTGTTTATCTTCTATGTTGCTATGTCTTCCCAAGCAATGCAATTTCTTCTTCTTTGGCCTGCTTATCACTGAGCCCGTCTAAGAGACATGGCCAGG
>KB671890.1:63757-79968 GCA_000349105.1 Anopheles epiroticus
AATGCATTTTAATATCGATATTTGCCGAAAAATCTTACAAATTAATATTTTGTAGGATAACCTTTGGCCTTCAAGACAGCTTCTAATCTTCGTTGCATTGAACTAACCAGATTTGCAGTGACGGAAGGTGGTATATTTTCCCACTCTTCTAACAACGCTTGTTTCAGGTCATATTTGTTGGAAATTGGCCGTTTGCGAATTGAATCATTCGAAATTTTCCAAAGAATTTCGTCAATCCATTCGTTAGGATTCAAGTCTGGACTCTGGGGCGGTGATTTTAATTGTTTTGGAGTATTATACAGCAACCAAAGTTTCGTATTCAATGCCGTATGCTTCGGATCATTATCTTGCTGGAAGACATACGACTCGCCTAACGCTAATTTGTCCGCACTGGCCTTCAAATTTTCTTTTAGAATATTAATGTATAATTTGTGGTCCATTATCCCATCGATGATGTGCAATTTCCCAACGCCTGCTGCGCTCATACAGCCCCAAACCATGACAGAACCTCCGCCATGTTTCACAGTTGGAATCAAATTTTGTTTATCCATTTCAGTATTAGGTTTTCGCCATACCATTCGTTTGCCATCCGATCCAAAAACATTGAATTTGCTTTCGTCTGTAAAAATGACACTGTTCCAGTAGTTTTCTGGCTTCTTTAAGTTCATTTCAGCTAATTCTAGCCTCTTTTGCCGGTTTGCCGAATTCACCCAAAACTTTTTACGTGCAATTCGAGCATTATATCCCCCTTTTTTCAAGGTATTCCGTATCGTACTGTTGCAAACTTTCGAACCTCTTCTCTCCATCTCTCTTGCCATCATAGGTGCACTTAATGTTGGAGTTTTCTTGATTTCCCGTACGATTAATCGCTCATCTTGAGAACTCAATTTTTTCGGACGACCGTTTCGAGACTTATTTTGGTGATTTTTGCGTATACCAAACCGATTTATTATAGTTTGAACCGTAGAACGAGGTCGACCAACAAGTTTCGCTATTTCGTACACCGATTTGCATTGATTGTGCATCCGTACGATAATCTTTCGCTCTTCACAAGTCGTCTCTGCACCCTTTCGACCCATGGCCCATGTAAATTTGATGTTAATTCTGGTCAAAGCATACTAGATTCATAAAGCACTGACAGAACCAGATTTGGAAAAATTTGTCCTCAAGTAAATCCAGCCAGGGTACTATTTATCATGGCCAATTCCTAGTGGACGAATACTTTTTGTGCGTTTATATTGTCAATTTATTATGGTTTTCGTTGTTATCATTGTTATCCAACTACTTTTAATACTTATTTTTATCGGAAACTGTTAAATGGATGTTCTTCTATCAAACCTTATCATTAGTTTTGCTCTATTGTGTCTCAAACGATCGTGAATGACCAATTAGTGTGAAACATACGGGTACTTTCTGGGCTCACTGTAGATTTTTCACTATAACTTAGTATTTATATTATTCTTGTTTTAGTATTCTACAATTTGAAGTTCTTGTTCTTCAAGGCTAGCTGAAATACGTCAACTTTTATAATAATACTTTTTTGCAATCCATGCGGGTAACTAAATATGTTAGGCGCGTGTTGAGTTTTTTTATCTTCTTAGCCATGTGATACTCGATAGTGTAAAGCTCTGATTTTGTCACAGATTTTTGTGTTCAAAATGTGCTTTTCGAGTGTAGCACACAAAGAACAACACATCTACTTGACTGGAAAGCTAAACCTTCCGGGAAAAGGGGGAAAAAATTGATAACCTCTTAGCTGGATTTCACTCCAGCTTGTCTGTACAACGTAGTTTGTTAACTCAAATACTACAGATGTGTTTTCATCGTCCGCAGAATGGTACACGCTTCACAAGAACTAGATTTTGGTGCCGTGAAAAACTACTGTGAAGTAGTACACTCTCTTACACCGGGAAACATGGAAAACTTCAGTTTAGACACGCTTGGCTTGAAGCATTTCGATGCTCAAACCTTCTTGAAAATGTAAATGTCAGCTCGCTATTGTGCTCGTGGCGCGGAGGCATCTCAAGGGGTCGTCCAACTAAGAAGGCTGCAAACGATCGGAAAATGCGACACAAGTCAAGAGATCGCTTTAGGGCCACTTCATGCCTGCTGCTGCATTCGGAACCTAACCCATAGCCCAGCCGCTCGTGTTTGCCTGGGTGTAATTTATTAAAATTAGTTTCATTTTGTTTGCGAATGCCGCAAAGCAGAGGTTCAGGATTTGCTAATTATTCTCTGGCACTTCTCGGTGCGCACCGGAAACAAACACTCGCACACGCATTAACCGAGCCGGGATGGTGGGGGAGCAGGAGGAATTCATTCCAAAGGAGTAAAGCTGCACCGTGTAAGCCATTACGCTAGTCCAGAACTTCTTCGCAGAGCTTCGTAGGGGTGTTTTGTTTGCCGTACGGTAGTACGGCAGTGAATCAGTATAAGTGTACGTGCAATGCGTGTTTCTCTGTACGTATATGTGTGTGGCTTAAATATCCAAGAGAAAAGCCAAGTCGAAACTATGGGGCGCCGCCAGACGTGAGCATCAAACCGTGAAGGGCTATTTACTTTCCTTGGCGCACACTCACGGTAAATTGTAAGCTTGAGGCTTCGGTGCTGTTTGGCGTTGTCATTGTACAACACATCCACACATACACCCAAGCACACAAAATGCACTGCCGGGTTGCGTTTGTTTCGCGTCCATTGCACCCTGCGTCTGTTGTTTGCACGAGAAAGTGATCGGCTTGGGAGGGCCTGACAAAACGTGGACAGAAAGGGTGTCGTTAGAATTTGCTGCTTGCCAAACTTGCCGCAGCAAGCCGAACCAAGCCGGTGGCTAAGTAATCGGCCTCCGTAAGCCATATCCCATGCAGTGGCTCTCCAAGCGGAAAATGAACCACCGTGCGCTAGCGAACCATACGAATAAGCATAATATTATGGCGTTCATCTTCCTGAAGTGTGTTTTGTGATATGGGAGGGGGGAGGGCTTTTGAGGGGATGCATTTGTTGAGATGGGATGCGGTGCGAGTGTGTTGGTGTGATGTTTTTCAATCGAGTCTCTCAGCCCAAGAAACATCCGGCACCGTCCAGCACCTGTTTCCAAGGAACGACACGGCAAAGATGCCCGCAGCGTTACGTTCTTATCCGTCGCAACCGATCTTGGCCGTGTGCGAGCAGGGAAATTAATTTTCTCCAACATCACACACACACACACACATACTGTGCACGTTCAGCGCTGACGGGGTTGTGCTCTGGCAGCAAGTCTTTAAAGCACTTTCAAGTCTTAGCCGTTACCGTCTCGCTCCGTCCTAAACGCCAAACTTCGTCCACCTCGTCCACACGTAAGGGAATCACGTAGCACACCGGACATCCGCCGAGGGAATGGTTTTCGGGTGGGCTAGGGTGAAGCTAGCACCCACTTTAAACCATATCCACCTATCGCCGGCAGCAGGCAAGAGGTGAAGAGCTGAAACGCCTTTTCTTTCTGCCGTTGTAAAGCAGCTCGCACCGGAAGGACCGAACAACGACCGGCAAACGGATAAGAGCGATGGTAAACAAAGTGAAAATTTATACATATTTTACGACGTGAGTGAGCAGTGTCCTTTGCAACCCCTTTCGCTTCTCATGTTCCTCCGCTCCAACGGGGCACTGGACGCATCTTCCCGTGCGGAGTTATGTTTTCTCTCCGGTTTGTGCTACCTTCCGTCCCGCGGCTGAGTATCGGTAGCTTGGGGGACGGCGATTGCAGAGCGCGAACACTTTTAACTACCACCCGGCAAATGGGTTTATCGCGCTAAGGCGGAAGGACTCCATTCTACAAGGAGTCAAAGTTTCGTAAGTGTTGGCATCCCCGTTCCCAGCGCTGCATGCAACTGATTAAAGGGAGGATCGCGTTCAATGCGGAGAAACGACGCGGCACGGCAGCAACACAACTCGAGCACAACGCATCAACAAACTGCCTCGTACTTCTATCAGTGCTGCAGTGTCCTTCCCAGTGCCCTCCGGAAGGTTGTACCAGACACCGTCCCTGTCGGTCCCACAGTCCGGCGCAGTCCGCAATCCATAAAATTTGCCATCACGATGACCCCTGGCACTCTTCTCCGCTTACCGAATTAGCGTTAAGATTTTTTTCCGTTCCTCTTTTGCAGTTTAGTTCCATTCCATTACCTTACGGTTGTTCCCGGTTGGTCGAACGTGCAGACACTGCGCCCGTTCTAAAAGGAACGGAAGGTCTGACAGTAAATGACTTTAGCGCAGACTACGCAGAGCATCCGTCCTGGAACGCGCGTGAGCTTGTACAACGCCGGACCAGCGGCCGGATCTTGGGCAGTTTATATCTAGCGGAACATAATTTAAAAGGGATACCTGATAGGAATCAAAAATAATTTACAACTACTGCAATAAAATATCATGCATTATGTTGTAGTTGTTCGCCTCGTTTCCCTTCGTTTCCAGAGCTAGTCCCTCGGTCGAGATAGGGCCGGGATGCTGCGTGTGTCCTCGGGAAAATCCTCTCAATCTCTTTGCCCGATCATGAACTGCCTCTCTCTGTGTTGTTGTGTTGTGGTTTCACTTCTGTCCGTCCTGCCGGAGGCTGTAATCAATGCGGTATTTATTGAGCAAAGCAGTACCAATTTTGGGTGGCTCTGTTAGCAACAGCCACTTTGTAGGGAAGAAGTGTTGGTGGTGCGGTGGTTACAGGGTGTTCTGGATCTGGTGTGCATTTGCTTGAAGTTTAAAAATGTCCTTTACACGACAAAACCGCCCGACAAGGGTCATGGTTCACCCTTAACCGACGATTAAGGCTGTATTCTACTGTGTTGCTGGTTTTAGGGAATTTATTGAAAATAATAAACATTTGGAAGAGAAATATACGAAGAACATTTTATAATTCCGCTCTCTAGCTGTGCAACAAAATAAAGATTGATGGAATAATTATCAAATGCAATACACCCTTCCCCAATCATCTCACTGTACGGCTATGCTTTTTCGCATAGGCCATAAATTTTTGCGATACTACACCGAAAGGTTAATATACCGGTGAGGGAAAAACGATGGCCAGAAAACGGATGGCTGAAGCAGATACATATTAGATGTTTGATTTATGGGTAAACACTTTGGTCATGTCTGAAAATCCCTGTTTGGGGGAGTGGTGGATAGCCATCCAACGCCGCCCTGTTGATGCTAACGTTTTCTTTAAGCGACGGGTTGATCCATTGCGCAGCAAAGCTAAACGAAAAGTTAAAACACATGAGTGTTTCTCTTATTACCCATCGATTGACGGTGAGTTGCACATTCACGGAATCCGTCGTTTCACCACTAATTGTGGGGTTAAATCTGAAGAGGGGGGTGGTTCACAGCGCCCGAAAGAGAGAAGCACAACAAAGAGCTCGAAAAGGTAAACCACACGTGCAAATAAAAGGAGGAATTTATTTCATTCTGCACTTGCGGGTTTCGTGAGTTTTCAGCGCAAACTGAAATAATTTGCAGGGGCAACGAACGAATCATGCATCGTAAATCATAACTCCCGAAAGTGTGTTGCACTCAGACGGTGTGATATTTAATGATATTTACGCGATTTATCGGTGGGATTATGGCTCATGAAAAGGCACTTACAGCATTCTAACCGTTAATTGTAGCCAAAGCTTTTTGTTTTGTGTGTAGTTTTAAGTGCATTTAAGTTTCGTTTGATATTTTTTAATGTTTTGTAGTGAAATTAATTATTTTTGTTATGCAATATGGCTGGAATAGCATTGCTAACATCGCTAAACATTGTTAGACAAATTGTGGTACGAGGTTTTACTTTGCAGTTAAATTAATTAGTGAAACTATGGTTTAGCTATGGGGTTTTTAATTTATTATATTAATGATCGTTTTGCTTAAACATCATGATTTTACTGTACTACACCTGAAAATAGTTTTTTCATGTATTCGTTTTTTGTTACATTCATTCAAGCTTCCTTTTCAAAAACATTTACAAAAAATCTTCCTTTCTTGTGAGAAACGGTGCAACAGAAACGTTGTGTTTCATAATAATTTACGAAATCCTTTTTTGATATAGCTTTGATTTAGTCGCACATCAATCTTTAAAAAAAAATTTTAACATCAATTAGCCTATGTTTTTTCACCATTCACCTACGTAGAGTCAAAATTTTGAAACAATATCAGGACTCAGTCGTTTAAGTCAAAGTGCAACTGTTTGTAGAGCCTCATGCCTTGTGGCTACCGAAGAATGTATGACTTATAGAATTTAAGTACGCCGTACGGTACAGTTGGAAAATTCTGTAGAAGTATTGGGGGTGAAAAGGGATTGGAGAAGGGTTTCTAGCTACAATTGGTAAGGCGTTGGATCATTCCATTTTTTTGCATTATTTTGCATTTTTAAAATTATTAGTTTATAAGAGACGATTTTGGAAATCCACGCTTGATGCTTAAGTTTACAAAATTATAATTGTTTGTTCTTCCGCTCTATTCTTATATCTCTCTTTTTGTTTGTTATGCGATGTTTTTTACACTATTTTGCGCACTATTTTATGTGGACGATGCGCAATCGTGTTCACTGGATTTTCATGCATTTGTTAGCTAATTCTGAATCAAATCTTTTATCGCTCGTAAATGCCATTAAAAGGACATTTCCTCCCCGGCAATGGGGAACCGGTCGCGTGCGTGCGTGCGTGTGGCTGGTGTCGAAATAAAGTGATGTCGCTGGGCTAATGATTGGTGTTGTGAACGTTTTCGATGCATGCCATTGTGCCGGTTCGCATTTCCCTCTTTCCGTTTCTTGGCTCGCTCGCTTGTCGCAAACCATAACAACATAAGCCCTGTAAAACCGGCGGGAGAAGCTCACATGTTTCTGCAGTCAAATCACGTAGCTGTTTGCCATAATCTAGTCATTAAGGGACATCGACTGCGAACGATCCTTCAGCGGTGCTACACGCGGGCGGGCACGCTTCCACATGTTACGCGTGCTGCTGCAAAATGTCGGGATGGTGGCTCGGAAAAGAGTTAAAATTAAATCGCGTGACGCTATAAAAACCATCCTGCCAAAATAGATAACAGATGGAGACGCCTGGTCCTGCTGCTGCGAGACGAAACGCGTCGCACCGAAGACGGCCGAGCACCGACCGTACCGCCCGTGCGGTGAGCAAGGCATCGTGCGGAGCCGCAACAAAGACGACTTTTGTAATTATTCAAATTTACGGTTGAAAATATATCCCAACAGACATAATCATAAAAATTTATAATGAAGCACATTATTTTAAATTTGAATATATTAGCATCCTGCGGGGCGGTCTCGTCGACAGGCAAAGCACCCGCCCATCGCTCACCCCGGTCCCGGCATGGATGGCATCATGTGGCGAGAATGTAACGAAACTCAGCTGCTCCCGCTAGAGCGCTGTCTTGCTATGTGAGCGGTGGGTGTGAAATGTGTTTTTTTCTCTGTACTCCACACCAACACAAGCGTTTGTGCATGGTAAATGGTTGCATTTTTATGACAGAATTCTTGGAAAGCACGAAAAGCTTTTCTGTGAAATGGAGCAAATTGCGTGTACGTTTTATTAATTTCGAATTCATCTGTCAAAACAAGATGCAAGTGAATGTTAGAGGATGAAATTACTAATAAAGTTAATTAAAAAAGTGCCTAAGCCTATTAGGCGTCTTGATGTGTATAAAAATCGTTTTCGTTTTCCCTTAAATCTCAAATACTTTCATATCGAAATTCGTAGTTTAATATGCGAACTTGAGCTGCACCATAAATTCAATTATTATAACAAGAAACATTTTCTTAAATCAAACCTGACGGAGTATGATCGTTTGTGAAAATGACCTAAAATTGTTAAATTCAAACAATTTTTAAAAACATCAAAATATATGGCATAAGTGTGAAATGAAAATCGATAATTATGGTTAAAGTTTTGTGTATTACGGAGCCACAATACTTCGCTTTGTTCTACTTCTTTGATGGTTTTTGAAGCAATGTAATTTTTTTTTAAATCGATATGAATTGTGATATCGTGACATATACTATAATATTTTTGATATTAAATCAAATTTTACACTTACAAAAAAAACAACAACCAAAGATGGACAAAATAAACACAAAAAAGCAAACATTAAAAAAAAATTTAGCTCGATTGTTGTCTAGAATCAATTATTAAAAACATTTAAAGTATGTAGTAAATAATGTTTAGTAAAAACCCCAAACTCCATGATGGAACGTTTCAGTATAAGGAAAAAATTAAAGTGAAATAAGTAGACTTTCTACCACTGTGCAATGACGTTACAGCATCAACATTAGTGAAATAGGCCATATAAAGATAATAACCATCTTCGTGGATAATATTATACATGTACTGCTAGTATTCTTGAGACGTAAAGTTACTCTGCTGCCAGAAGATTCGGAGAAAGTTAGCTGTGAATACATGTGAATTCCCACCATATCTGCTGAGATCTCAGAAAAATAACACAAAATGGAAGAATACTAAAACCACGGTTTGTTTTCACCTTCATTGTTGTCGGACCACTATGTGCTGTTGAAACTATGTGGAGCGTCGGGACAGGAGTTGCATCCCAGGCCATACGGTAAGGCAAATATGGTTCCATGGGTGTAAGTATGGAGAGTAGCTAGAAGCGATTGTTGGGTCTGGTACGCTTTGTTTGTGTGAGAATTAAGCCATATGTAGGGAATACTTTTGCACGTTTATAGTTAAAGGAGCAGGTGGGATGAAGCTCCAAAACAGCAGCTGAATACTGCGGAGTTGATACGGGCTGTCTGCACCCATTTTCGATGTGGAAGAATACGGGAAAGATTCTATGAAGCACTTTGAAAACGCTCTTGGTGGAGCAGGTAAGGGAGCAAGAGTTGCTGCTTTCGACAGTCTCTTTAATTGTGCCACTGATGGTGCACAAATAGTACACCTCGTACAACAATAGTCATCACGGTTCAGCAAGACATTTCCAGCTCCAGCGCCTTCCACTTGTTCCACTTGCGAAAGGTTAGCGCTCTGATTCGGCATTTTTCATATTCATCCTCGTGTGACGTGTGTGTAAGAGAGAACCTTTTTCCCCAAAAAGCTTTATCCATCGTACACTGTCTGTCCTCTCTACGGGGCCTCTCCAACAAAATTACATCTGCTTTTCGTTGTACGCTCGGGACACGATGATGCGTCAGTTTCTCATCTACCCTTTTTCCAGCCGGTCACAATGCGTTCCCAGGCCAGCACTGTATCTTAAGATGAAGTAGCTCACTGTTGAATGTGGGGCACACCTACACATCTAGAGATATTGTAGAGGAACCGCAGTTACCAGGACACCATGCGCACGAAGGGTTTGCTGCTGCAGCAGCTCGTTCGCTTATTGTCTCCTCAATAGGAGTACATTGTACAATCCTGTATGTATCGTGTAGAAACTGTAGCTTCAGCTCTGCCCCACCGCGTAACTCTCCTTCTGATGTATCCTTTGAAGGGATACGCTTAAAAGCAAGCTGAATAAAAGAGCTCCGGCGAGCATCTGGCAGCTGGATAAGGCAGGTGTGCTTTCTCGCAAAGAATGCTACCCGAAGACGACCACTACCCCTGGTGCGAAAGTGCGGCAGAGAGGATGGAAGTGTGCGCACCTAGTGGCGATAGTTGGAAGGGATAGAGTAAATTTCCGTCCCATATTTGCCCGTTTCGCAGGTAATGGAAACTGTAAAAGAAAACCATCGTAGCGAAGAATTTGCAAGCCCTTCTTACATCGCCGGCATCTGGCATCTAGACGTGGTAAGGAATCGGAAGTGGTTGAGTGCTAGGGGTGCTAGGGGTGGTGGGGAGTGGAATTTGCAAAACTAGGAAATTCCATAACCCACATCAGAGTATTTTAAGCCACACAGTTGTGCATGGAGTTGTGTGTGTGTGTGTGAGTGAAGGGAGCATCGAACATTCCGAGGGTCAAAGTGAACCCGTCAGAAGCAAAGCGCAACCAAACGGAGACGTCGTCGGGGTGACTGAAAAGGTCGCAAAAGCGATCCGCACAATCGATGGAAGCTGTCAACGCTTTCGAGAGTAACATGTTGAGCATATTTGTTCCTTCAAATATCCACCCTTCCGCACACATCAACGCCCAACACGAACATACCTCACGCTGGCAGGTAAACACTGTGCAAGAGGAGTGCATTCAGTTTGCTTACTGCAAACATCTCGGTAGATAAACATGATGTTTTTTTGAAGCTATTGTACGAGTTCGATGGATTGAATTTACCTCAAGGAAACGGATTACAACATATACAACAGAGTACGTCGCGTTAGCTGCACTAACGAGTTAGGTTCACTTCTGAAGGTTGCAAAAATGTTTATAAATATGTGATTTTGCCCACGTTTGATAAAATGGTGGAGTTTGGATTTGGTGTTGTGACTAGTAATTCATCCTCGTTGTATGCATTCCACACGATGGCTGGTGGTGGTAAAGCAGATGAAACAATTAATTTTAAATTTGAAACATGATTCATGTACGATATAAAATTTGTGGATTTAAAAACTCCTTACAACTAAAATAAATGAAAAAAAAACAAAAGGGATATCCTTGTTGCAAGTTGTCTAGGAATAACAACAACCAGACAAAGCTCATTTTGTAACAATATTTCTTATGCATAAATATAAATCAAACATTGACAAAAATGCATGGAATGCACTTGTTATACCACAACTTTACAATTAGCTACCAGAATGCAAGCAAAATGATACGATAGGCTTTCATGGGTTTGTGTTCATAACATATCATCTTTTTTTTATTTTGCCATTCTCGTCACACTTGCCATATGTAGCGTATCAATTGTTCTCGTAACAATTTGTTTATAGCATACAATGCATCGGTTTTAATTTATGTCATAGTAACAAAACTAGATGATTGAAATGTTATCTTTTTGTTCTATTAGTTTCTATAGCTGATTACCCTAAAATTCCATATTGAATAGTTTAAATATGAATTCATCAACGATACCGGAACTATCAATGAAAATCATTCTCTCTGAATAGAAAGCGCATGACTCTATTGCAGCAAATATTTGTACAAACTGGATCATTTCAATATCTCATTTTAATAAACCCCTTCCCCGGTAGTATTCAATTACAATGTAATCAGTAGTTTTTGCAACGTTGCACAAATTTTGGACATAATTTTGATTAGAGTTATTATGTTCTGCAGCAGTAGACATCATAATTCATGCAAGTGAAATCGATACGAGTTCTGCACGATGCCCTTTCTGCTTAGTACATTGTTGCTAGTAGTACATTGATGGTTGGAAGTAGTGCATTGATATGATTCGTGTGATGGAAAACAACGGATGGCGGGTTGTTTGTTATGCGTCTTTCATTATCCGAAGCACGTGTGGGTAGTTGTTTCCGCTTGTTTGGGCGTTTAGCTGCTCCATATGTGCACAGAAACAGCTAGTGAGAACAAATGTGCGGCAACGGTACAGCAGCACAGCTCACTGGCTACAGATACACGGTAGAAAAAAAAAAATGCATATATTCACCACGCTGGCAGCTTCAATCTATTCGCTTTTCCAAACACTTTATCTTCTTTAGCAGCGCACATGCACTCGGCATCATTTGCATTCGCGCTTCGGTTGGGAATAATTTCATTTTTTTTTTCTCTCGTCGTTTCCGTCAAGGGCACATGCACACACACATACGCACACAGAGACCGACACAGCTGTATGCATTTTCACGCGAAGAGTATACTTTTGCCGTTCGTACTAGGACCTGGACCAGTTCACCGAAACCCAAGCATGAGTCCGGATAACAGCCAGCGTATGCATCACGTGAAACAACTGGAACTTACCGGCCCCCGCTGAGTGAGCCCTGGCCATCCTTGGGACCGCACCATGGCTACCGCCTCTACAATGGTTCTCGGAAAGCATGGAACGTAGCACAGAAAAAAAAGTGTCGAGGGCGTGAAAAAGCGACACCCACCTACAACACGGATTTTCGTTTCCCAGCCACTAGCTTCTGAATGTTGGCAATCGGCAACAGGAAGCGACCTTTGCCTATGCCCGCTATGCAGCTTCCTCCTGCTGGGTCGGGAGTCAAAGTAAGTGTGGCAAATGTACGCGGTTTTGATGGAAGCTCTCGAGATCCTCCGCACGGTGCGGGTTCACGTTTCATGCGCGAAGGTTTTCCCCTTTTTTTCTGCTCACTCACCATGCCTTCTACGAAGCGCTCACGATGTATATCTAATTTCACACATTCTTAATCTCGCTAGAGCAATTTATCATTTTGAGCTGCAGGATTCAAGCTTAACGTGTCCCTCACGATCACGCCAACCCGGCTGCTGTACGTTGCAGGGGCTGCTGCGGTGGGTCCCACGATACTGGCTAAAGCGAGGTTTTGAATTTACTGCACATTCGGTGACGTATCGGTGAAAGCTGTCACTGCCACATGCAGGGAGTACTTACGACTGTTACTTCCGGGCGGGCGTACCGGGGAGAAGAACTCATGTCGCTACCATTCACAGGGAACATGTCTGTTTGAGTGTGTAAATAATTATTTGAATGTATTTGAATGTTTTCTTAAAAAAGAATCAATCAAATCGTGCTACGGATATAAGATTCGCTGAACATTTTGTTCCTTTAAGTTAAAATGATTTTTTTTACACTTTTGGGAATGTTTGATTTTTATTGTGAAATGATCTCAACTATCAGTCTATCAAAATATATCTTTTGCTATTTTTTTATTTCGTTTGAACCATCGTATTGTATTTTTTTTATCAACGATACAGGTTAAGAGTATGTTTTCAGCAGGTACTAGGGTAGTGTAATATAATTTTAAAAATATTAACACCAGTTATTAATTCAGCTAGAATCATAAATGTTATTTGCTTGTCCTTGTTATGAACTCACTTTGTACAAGACATCTTTAAATAAGTTTCGAATTATCCAAAAGTAATGTTGTTTTTAAGGTTCATGCATGTACTTGTAAAATGTGTGTATGCAGTTAGTATTCAATATTTTGCTGTTTCTTGAGTAGGTTAAATCTTAACTCCAATTAGTTATTTAAAAAATCTTGATAAATGTATCTGCATACACTTTTTGATCTACTGAACACAATAAAGATTCCTATAATATAAAAATATCCAAAGAATCATTGAAATGATGCATTTTATACAGCAATATTTTTCAAATGAGATTCGAGATTATTTCAATAGTGAAAAAAAAGTTTTTGTTAAATAGAAATACATAAATTTTAGTATATGTTGAAGTTACATTATATGCCACAGTTTTGGTTTGATATGCAAATTTAAATTGAATAAAAAAGTTAAAGAAAAAGGGAGGTGGTTTCAAACAATGATTAGTTGTTTTGAAACTGTGCTAATAAAAGAATGTTCCATAAGAAAGGAAATGAACCACTCTTAAGTTATATTAAGATGTATTTTGCATCTATTTTTTCGTTGAAATGGTTTAAGCATTTTTTTATATTACTGATTTTACTCCATTTTATGGTTTTTGCCTCAAATTTTATTTGTTTTTTCATTTCAATCAAAGATAGTTGATGTTTGTTTTTTTAAATTATCAATATTTGACTGTTTTTTTCTGTATCAATATTTGACTGTTTTCACATCATTTTGTGCGGTTTATCATGAAAACCAAAGTAATGATTATTTAGATCAAATAAAACTTTAGTTGTTGAATGAGCCTGATATAATGAATGGATGAAGAATTGTTTGACAGCCAGAGGAAAATGAAGAAGAAGGAATTTGTAGCACAGCAAAAGATAGTTACTCATACAAATTAATGAATAATTTATCATGTGTATTAAAACAACTGCAAGCTTTAGATTCTTTCATAAGTCAAGAGCATTTTTATGTGCATTCTAACCTCACGTTAAATATTAACCGACCTTGCCAAAGAAGCCCGAAAAATTGTTTGTTTTGTTCATTTTTGACAGCTGCTCGAATCTAAATTTTGGATTTTTGCTGGAAACAAAAACTAATGGTTTTCACACTGAGTAGTTTTGCCTGCGATTTTGTATGGAGAGCTTGCAGCATTTTAGCCGAGAAACGTCAAAAGACATACAAAAACACTGACTTAGGTCATCATAGATCCCATTATTGATTTTCATAACTTTTTATTATTTAAATATGATAAGTATTGTAAAGCAAAATAACAAGCCCCTGGTTATCATTTTTGGTGCCAAAGGCTATTTGCACATTTTAGGCATGTTTTAGGAATAGAAATTTTGTTAAAAAAGACTATACAATTATTTTGTTTGAAGTTTCTCAATTTAATTTTTTTATTTAGTAGTAACGGCCAGGCCGTTTTGATTATTTAAATTTATATTTATAACAAATTTTAAACCGTTCATTTCTGCCGTTATAATATTAAAAAGAAAACACATGGTAAACTCAAGGTAAGGCCAGGATCTAAGCAAACGTACCTTATTCCGTGCATTTCTTAACGATTCTTACTGTACTTCAAGGTATTTAATCATGCTCGAGCAACGATCCATTACGGTCGTTAATGTGCTTCATGAGCGTTTTGTAGTCAATAAATCATCTTACTACCATTATTCAAATTTCAATTACATCATATTTTGCCTGTGCTATGGTAAAGTACCTTTTGCATTCATTGAATACATGAAACAGGAAAAATAACAATAATGCTGCAGGCATCTCAGTTGTGTTTAAAAATCTGCTACTGTTATTCTTCACGCTTTAAGCTTTACTGTGACTTACATTGAATCATTAAAATGAAGACACAAACATATTTTAATAACAATTGTATTTTTAATTTACAAATAAAAGTTTCATTTAGTATGAGTACTACCAAACTCAAGTTATATCGACACTCGTTAGAGACACGAGGCGTTAGCACTACCGCTTCCTGCAACCAGGGCAATAGGGTGGGTATAGATTAAACCGAGGAAAATGTAGCTCCTATGTGCCACGGGAAAGCTGCCGGAAGTAAAGCACCATAATTCTTCACCTGTCCTCTTCATCCCCTGCACGTACCCACTAGCGCTAACCTGCGAACGGAAAAATATTGAAATGAGAAATGAAAGGTGGTGTTAATTAAATTCCCCCCCCCTCCCCTCTCCCCGAACAGCATCCTCCGGTGTCCCTAAAGCGTGTAGTATCGAGCGTCAAAGCCGTAAAGTAGAAATAGTTTTCTTTCTTTCCGCGAAACGTGGTGCGAGTATTCGACGAGCAGCGCCATTCGCTTCGTCTGCTGGTGGAACGAACGACACCACGTTGCTTGAGATTTCCTCCCCGACCCTGGATGATCCGATGCAACACCACGGTGGATGCTTTGAAGCAGCGAACAATACAATTTATGCAATCAACATCAATCCTTTTCCACCGGGATGCTCTTACACCAAGCCCTTTCATCTTTGCATAAGGTGCAGAACACTGGCTAAGCATTCGAATGGCCCACCATCGCATCCGTACACGGTCTCGAAGGTGGTCGAGGCAAATCATACTAAAGTGGAAAAAAATCGTTTTCTGACCATAAGCGGTACGGTGCCAGTAGTGCAGTCTACGGGCGGTTTCCTTCGGTGTTGATGCATAACGTGGTGGGCACGTGCTGTTTGTGCTGTGACTACGGTGCGCCGAAGGTTACACGGTTGCTCGAGCTCTTCGTACGCAGCTGTGAAGGCCGCGAGGCATGAAAAGCAGTAAACAAATGGGAAATAAACTTAGAACTTTTGCCGGCAAGTGGTGTTGCGTAAATCTTTCCGCAATCGTAGCCTAAATGCACTGCTGGCTTTTCCAGAACACTGCATTAGGCTAGGAGGGGGCGAGGCTCAAGATGGGGAATGCAATTTTCTAGCTAAATTAATTACGTAGTTTTCCTTTTCAATTGTTTTTGCCCGCGTAGAACAATGCTTTCAACCGAGTACCTCGTGCAGATTGGAATGCAGCAAACATTTTCTACGGCTTTCGGTGCGTTACGTATAGCTCCTGTCTGTGCGAATTGCTTCGGTGCGTCGACTCTTCAACCGTCCCTCAGAGCTTTTACTCGTGTAGAACATGGTTTAGCAAAAAGAATTCAGAAGTGTGGGGAAAGAGGAGTGTTGCGTCCAGCAACAAAGCCCTTTCTTTCGCGATTTCAAGTGTCACTTCAACGGTTTTCTTGAATAATTGTTGAGTTTATTAAAAAATTCACTGTCTCGATTGACTTATCGCGCAATGAGGAAAGAGGCCCGTCTCGATCTTCAGGCCGGTTTTTAAACGCTTCTACCAGC
>KB671891.1:7712-62091 GCA_000349105.1 Anopheles epiroticus
AAATGTTCTTCAGACTCTGTAATATGCACTAAATTATTGCAAAATAAAAATGACTGTCAGGCAGAGTTTTCATACCTTCCTTCTAAGTTCTACCATCCAATATAAACATGGTCAAACTGTCAATTTCTAAAGAGCACGGATAATGAGACAGCCGGATAAAAGGTACCCGGATAAACGGCGCTCCACTGTACTTTTGGAAAATGTGTCAAGTGAAAAATTATATTTTATTTTTTACATACCTGCTGAACTACACATTTAGCAGCAACCATACATAAATGTCATATGCCTATAGCTTTATACTTTTACACTTCTAATACTATTTGCAATAATATTAAATGCTTATTGTCTTTTTAAAGGCACACAAATGCTACTTTAAATACTTATAGTGCTTATTATAACCATACAAAAATTATATCGATTTACACTAAACACATTTTGAGTCTATGCATTTGTAGTTAGTTGCCTACATACATGGTGCCCATATTGCCCCATGATCTCCTACAAATTCGGGGAGGAATGCTGCTGCATAAGCGTTTCTCGTCATACTTTGCCGTTTGTTGCAGGAAGGTGTGTTTGAAAACCGGTTCATAGTTAGCGTTAAAATTGCACTTCAAACAAAGAAAAAGAATTGTTATTTAAAAACAAAGTTTACTACAAACGAACTGAACACAAAATTCCAAAAGCCCAGCCAGCTCATTTGCTACGGGCACTTTTCGCTCACTGGATATTTCGTTCGAATGAACCTCGTCTTGCTTTGGACTCTTTTTCATTTTGCTGTGTATGTATGTTGTGTGTTGATTTTCCTTTTGTTTTCGCGCGGGGGGCGCAGTTTGGCTTCCGAAATTATTTTCACTTTCCGGTGCCGCTGCCGGCATCT
The DNA here is from genome assembly GCA_000349105.1 of Anopheles epiroticus. Classification (NCBI taxonomy): domain Eukaryota; kingdom Metazoa; phylum Arthropoda; class Insecta; order Diptera; family Culicidae; genus Anopheles; species Anopheles epiroticus. Next base: position 8,590 of record KB671891.1, read on the forward strand.
TAACAAACTACCGGAACTTGAGTGTGTGTGTGTGTGTTGTAACCGGCAGAAACCGTGAAGGGTTGTGGCAGGAAAATGGAGCCAACGGTTTTGAAGATTGCACACCACGGAAGTGAATTTGGCCGTCACTCTACGGTGCGGTGAAGATGTAACCGAAAACAAGCACACTTTTACAAGTAAAATTTTTGGGAAGTAAGTCTTTTTTTTTGGGGCGGGGGGGACCAAATAAGGCAGCACAAAATATCCATTTTCCTTTGCACAATACCTTCGCATGGTTGAAAGGTTTGTATCCGCGGCGCATGAGGAAAAGCTTGCCAAGCTTCAGTCGTTTATCAACGCAAATTTTGTGCCTTCCTCACAGCCGGGCAGCAAACTGTTTGGGTTGAGTTTTTGCCTCACTTTCCGACCTTTAACATGGCCGAAAACACACGCAACCCCACAAAACCCGCGCTATTGTAAGCGAGACCGGCAAATGAGCTCTTGCCGTAGTCTCAGGGCTCGCGGCTCATTTGTGGCTTTCTTTTTTTTTGGGGGGAGTGGTGGGTGGGTTTTGAATGGTGGGTTTTTGTTTTTCGAGAGCACACCCACATATTCACACAGCACAAACCAAACAACAGCACCAAACAAAGCAATAATCACTAATGAATTCATTTACGAGCAAGTGAAAAATGTTCACCGAGCTGGAAAGATCGAGCGGACAGCCTAAGGTGTGTCTCGGAAGGAATGGTCGTCCTCTACCTTTACATACGATTAACCACCACCCATTGAAGTGAAATGTGAGCGGAAAATGGGAAATTGTCCGTGTGTGCCCAGAAGGGGTGAAATTAATTCAAATTTGATAACATCTTGTTTAGTGGTGTATGTGTGTGTGTGTGTACGATGGCCTTTCTCCCGCTGCCGAATGCAACAGTTAACTACTTTGCATATAATCGAGTGATAAATGAGTGGAGTTGATGGATCGGTTTTTGTTCTTTTGCATGGAAGATTTGCGGCCAAGATAGATGATAGTCGGTTCAGTATTTTCTTTGCAGAAATTTTAATTATTTTTCTTCGCTATTTTCCATACGAATCGAACGGAATATTTTGGTGTACTTTTTTCTCTAAACGACCCATTGAGATGATAGTGAAATGCAAATAAGACAATTTTTGAGTGACGAATTGCTAACAAGAGTTCTACTTAAGGAAAAAAAAACTCGGAAAAAAGAAAAAAAAGGAAAACTCGTAAAAAGAAGCTAATATCATTCAACAGACAATGCAACCAAATGTCAGTAAATGCTTAGTTGTTAAGAGCCCTAAAAGAAGATAATAGTTCACTGGTTGCACTGTTTTTATTGAGAGTTAAGTGAAGGTTCTGGTGAATTAAATTCGCTCTGATAGTGCTGTAGGGCGGAACTCAGAGGAATTAGTTTTAAAGTAACAGTAAAAATAGGAGTAATTAAAAATTATTTAAACATTTACCTTAAAAAAAAACCATACAAAATGGTAGTTATCTAATTAATCAATTCCTCGGCTATCAGTGTCTTGAAAAAAAAAATCAATAAAAAAGCTTATTTTCTTTTGTTTAGTGCTGCTAGAAAGAGACATTTAAATAAAAAATAAGCATACGAAAATCACGAAAAAATACCCATTTATGAAAGTTTAAAGCTTTTAAATTTTATCTAGGTTTTTGTTTGCTCTAGTCATTAGAAGCGAAATACAAAATAATTAAATATTTCTATAAAATGAAGAGCAGCTTTTTCCAGCCATCAAAAGCCAAAAACCACTTGCACGCTGAAAGACGTTGGTTGGTTTTATGAAACACTCAATTTTTTCCGCTGAACTTACTAAATAATATTTTTACTTATCCTCAATTAATCATAGTTTGATTGCGTTTGGATTGAAAGTTATAATAACTTTGCAAAAGAATATATTTTTAGCGTGTATTTCCAGTGTGCTTAGCCTTGCAGGAGCTGGATTGCATCCATCCATGAGACCGTATCATAAATAGTAGCTGGAAAGGTCTGTTCTTTCACTCCTGTTTGTATTCCCAACCATTCAGACTGAACTGTTATTACTCGATGCCAATTTTATAGAGAGATTTGCAGTACATTTTTCGTCTTAAATTTTACAATAAACATTCAATTTCCTATAGTCCCAACTGTTCTCTTTAAACTACTCCGCCACATCCAGGGATTCACCTTCAAACGAACGTGCACACGAAAATTAACGACCTAATCTCACCCTACAGTTTGTTTAGCAGCGTTCCCGATGGTCTGGCATGCATCTTTACGGCCAAACTGACGCAATCGAAAGATGTAATCCGCCCCATAGCCAGAGAAGTATAGTGTAGCGCTGCAAGGTTAGATGTAAACACATGGCGCTCGGGTGCAATATTTCACACGCAATTGAACACTATTTGTAAGTTACAGACGTGCAATAATGCTGGTCTCCGGGATACATTTCCGTAGGGTGCATAAAAATAGTTTCGTTGTTTATGGTTAAAGCGCAAGGGAGGATGTGTGCGTGTGATTTGCGTTTGCGGGATTTCAAGACTGCTCAAATACTATGCCAGAAGCTCTATTTTGAAGTCTTATAAAGCGGATTAAAAGGTTCCTCAATAAACTATGTTTGAATGTGAAGGGCGAACTATTCAATTTGGGCAAAGTTCCAACAATATGCCATTCCTCAAACGATTGCAAGCATGCTGTACTATGTGACCTGATACCCTCAACCTATCTTCCATGCTCCATTTCATCATCATCATCATCATCATCATACTGTAATCGTCTAATATACTCTGCTTTTATCACCACCAGAAACGCCTCTCGATGCCGTACATTCTCATCCGCGGCAATCTTGCGTCCTACGGTCACAAGCATCCCTTCCGCGTGCTAGTATCCGGTCTGAAAGGTAAGCGCACAGTGATCCATCCTTCAATTTTTATTACCATCCGCAGATTGGATTTTATTCTATGAGTACCCCCTGACTGTGTTGCGTTTTTGTCTTCACAGCGGCTGACATTGAGCAGCTGAACCGTTTCCCGTGCGGTGGGTACAGCGATGAGTCCACCGTCGTCTATCTGCAGCATCCGTGCGTGATGCTGACGGCACTGGAGGTAGGATCGATATTCAAATGAGCAGGCAGAAGAAAGCGCGGAGGATGTGCATGAATAAAGCATTTTCCTCCAGCATTACGGTGGTCCATTTCAGGGTCATCCTCAAGTGGTCCACAGACAGAGTGGCTACTAGTGGGACGGTTTGCTGTTGGGAAATTGGTTTGAACTAATTTCGTTTCTCTTTTCTTCTTTTCGAAACAGGTGCTCGGGTATCGTGTCGTTGCATCTTCGTCCACCGCGGTAAAGCAGGACTACAACGAGTACATGTGGACGATGCGGAAAGAGTTTAGCGACCCCGAACCGTACCTCAGCGAAACGTCCTCGGCCGTGATCGAGCGAGACAATCTGGCGAACAGTGGTCGCGAAGGGGGCAACTTTAACGGAGGGAACAGTAAAATCGATCTGCCAGAGTAATTGTGCCCCGTTGGGCGTGAACAGACAAGTGACGGAGTTCGGGTCAGCAAAGTACCAAACATATAGGGTTCGTTCGTACGGGTAGCAACGGTTTTTTTTTCGAATTTATATTCAAACGTGCTGTCAAACGCTGGCAGTTGCAAAACGTCACAGGGCAAAGGGACGATTCAAAACAAACACACACACACACATGCACATCCACATTTGTGCAATAGTTTTGTTTTGGTGTGGATACAACCATCTTCATTACCTGCAAGAAAGGCGAGCGAATGTAATTTAGACTCACCGCGCACAAAATCTTCAAAAAATGCACCATTAGAGGAGAATGCTTCTGCAGCTTTGCGCCTGACTGGTGGCGAACTCTGATCGGACGCTGCTACACCACGACAACAGGAAATACCACTGCAGCACCTACTTGGATCGCTTGCTACACCACACCAAACCAAGGTTTAATTTGCCGCTTTGCTTACCACAATGACCGAAGCACCCTGCAGTGAACGTAGTGGCCATGATCACACGAAATGCTCATCGAAAGGTGTCGGCGCGACACAGTCGCTGAGTGAGCTGGATTTTGACCGAGGGATATGGAGCGCGGGTAAGCCACACACTCTCTTCGCCCGTCCCGTGACCCGGATTAATTTTAAATACACTTCTAGCGATGAACAATGAGCTCGACCGCTTGAAAATGCTTATTGCCAAAGGACACCTCTACGACCGGGATAGCTGCGGCTACACGGCACTTCACTATGCTGCACGTAGCGGCCATCGAGACGCTTGCCATCTACTCCTAGCACACGGTCTCGGTGTGGACGAAGTAACAAACGGCGGTGTTAGCGCACTGCATCGTGCTGCGATGATGGGTAAAAAATCTACTTCTAGTTCCCGGTTATGCTGGACGTTTCCTAATTATTCCTACTCAACAGGACGCTACGCAATTCTTGAACTACTGCTCGAGAGCAGTGCGAACGGGCTGCACATGGACAACGACGGTCGAACGGCACTGCACCGTGCGGCTGAGGGAGGCCACTTGCAATGCTGTCAGCTACTTGTACGCTTATACCCTGCCCTACGCCATATGCAGGACGTACGCAACCAGAAACCGATCGATCTCGTGCGTGACCGGCACAGCGAATCGGATCGGTTACGGAAGCTACTGACTGAGTAAAATTCCCAAAAGCGCGAAACGCTTTATTTGTCCCCTTTACCTTCACCACTTCACCTGCTGTTGTAATACACGTTTGTCTTCCTTGAAACTATATATTCTCGCAAAAGCACGCCCTGGGTACAGCCTCCTCTGCCAGGTTTTATAACTCTACTCTCCCACACGCGCGCACGAAGGAGAATGGCTTTCCGCAGTGTGTTCGCGTCGCACAAGGGTGATAATTTTTAAAACCCAACGATTTGTTTCTTTTTTTTGGTTAGTGTGTAAATTGTGTACTAGAGAAATGTTTAAATGCATAATAGAATAAAGAAAAACAAAAATGAATACCAACTTACACGAGAGAAGAGTGAACGTATTGGGTTGTTCGGGAGTTTACTGCAGGAGTGTCCGAAATTGGTCCATTTAATCGTGAAGCGTCTTCGCGATAGTAATTGATTGGTTTATGTTAATTTCACACTGTGACGGATCGAAATATCGTAGTAAGGATAAATATTAATTTTTGGAGGATATGATATAACCACTCTTCCATATTTATGTAAAGTTTACGATCCTTACCTGAAGAATTGGAACTGAGGAATTGAAATTTTCACCTTTGAATTCACCACATTGGTTTTCCAGGCGAATGATTTTTATGCCATCATGAATTTGTCATGCATTCTATGACTTTTCAGAAAACTAAAAAGGGACTTTGATGGATAGCCCTGCGGATCCTGGATAAGTTTGATTAACTGCAATAACTAAGAAATTCGCTCATCTCATACAATTTCTGCAGGTACGCTCCAAAATTGCTTAACATCATCTTCAAAGAGTACAACAAAGACGTTTTACATGATTCGGAGAAGCGCCATAGCGTACATGAACATAGATACTAACAATAGTGCGTTTCAACGTAGCGAAAACAAGTGCTGAGAAAGAATTATCCTACTGTTGGACCGGCTTGTCCTAACGATTTAGCAACAATTCTAAACGAGCTGTACTCAAACTCACCTTCTACTTGCTCAAGTGTACATGAAAATGGTACAATACCTATACAATTCTTCGACATGACCGTATATGTTCCCTGTAAAGAATCTTTTTTTACATTATTTCTGTTTTCGAATGTATCATCACCTTTAGTCTTCAAACACCATGCAGTTTTGGTCTGTCCCAGGCTCTTCCGTGGGTCGGTCTCACCACGAAAGGCTGGTCCATTTTCGTGTATTCCTTTTCCTTCAACACACCTTTCCCCTTTTCGTCTCCTTTCCGGTGCTTTCCACTTTCACTTCAGCACTTCACTCTCTTCGACTGCTTTTGCTTGGAACGTTTACAGATTGCTTCTACTTAACCGTTTATTCCTTTTACAATCCACTCCGGCTCCTCTCGCTCTTACTGCTTGTTTTCCTTAGCATTCTGCAGTGCTTGCGTCATGTACAGCTTAGCCAGGGATTGCGAACAGAACTGAGAAATGTGCTGTGCGTACGTATTGATCTGCCCCGACATGATCATCGGGTTCAACCTGGGCGGCACCGGAATCGGACGGAACAGCTTGTTCACCTCCTCCTCCGGTATCGCCTGCTCGCCCTTCGCCACGCGAGCCGCATTTTCCTGCGCATGTTTCGCCAGCATGCGGTGCTTCTCTTGCTCCTGCCGGATGGCGGCCTGCTGGTACTTGTTAAACTTGGTCGCCTCGTGATTCAGCTCATCGACCCGATCCATCATGCAGCGCAGATGGTTCTCCAGCACGGACGCGGTGCCCAGATCAAGGAAGTGCGTGCCCTCCTCCTCCGGTACCATCTCCGTCAGCTCCGACATCATGATGTTGCACAGCGCCGAGTTCTTGATCACGATCGGTATCTCAATGAACAGGTTCTCGTACCCGACCTTCAGGTTACGCAGTGCTTCCGGCGTAAAATCGCGCTCCTTGTACATGGCGATCGCTTGGGGCGTCAGCCGGTACGCCTTGAGCGTCAAGAAGCCGCGGGCCGACTTCTGCGTGTCGTAGATCACCACTACCGACTCCTCGATGCTCGTCTGGTAATGGTACTGGGACTCGAGCAGCGTCATGGACAGAAAGTTCCCCACGTCCGCGCTCTGGTACCAGCCGACGTGAAAGTGATCTACGTTCACGTGCCGCAAACGGCGCATCATGTTCAGCTGGTACTCCTCCTCATCGATCGTTTCGTCCGACTTCGGGAACGGGAAGCAGTTGGTAATTTCCAGCCGATCGTCAACCACCAGTCCGAGCAGGGCGCCCTGCGCCACCTCCATTTTGTTCAGCGATTCCTCATGGCAATGCTTTACCATTTTCATCGCCGCCTGCAAAGAAAACCATAGTGCCGGGAGTTAGTGCAGAACGGACGGCAGCATCATCATCCTAGACGCACGCAAGCACACATACACACACACATTCACGTGCTGTCACACAGCCATACGGGGCGGTTTTCTTGCGGCTCACAAGAAGCGTGTTAACGTGCGGTGCACAGCAAGAAAACCATTTTCCCGATGTTCACCGTGTGCAGGGCTGGCTGTGGCACGGTTTTTCACTTACCAGGCCATCGCACTGGACGTAGGAGATGGTATTATCGATGGGTTGAGAACGAGCACGATTTCCACGACTTGCCATTTTTGCGGAGTACAAGAAGAAGAGGAAAACGCAACGAAGGCACACTTTGACATCTGACGTTTCTCGCGGGTGCTCCTCAGTCGAGCAGTTTGTGCGACCGCCGCGGAACCTGCTCGAAAACGTTTGATCGATTATTTTACTGGGCTGCAGCCGTGGCCACAGCTGCATTGTATTTTGAATTAAAATTAACCAGCAAAGACACTATTAATGTGTTCAGCAAACATTGTTGGTGAAATACAGTATTTAAGTAGTCAACACTAAACTAAAAATTTGTATGTGCGTAAAATCTTTACTATTTCATAGGCCACAGGCTTCGTCGATTGCCACAGTTGATGTAAAAATTTTAACTCTCCGTTACGTCGTCTCAATTACAAATCCCCATCTACTACTTTCCTTCTTTTTCGAACAAACTCAACACACATAGCAATGTGGCAGGGCCATTCTTTCATAATCAAAAAAACGAAAAATAAAGTACTAAATGCAATCCCAGTTTCCAACACTCATACGGCGAGGAACGGACGCTGCTGAACGGAGTTAATTTTGTATGACAGGGGAAGAGAAGAACTACTATATAAATCGCAGCTTGTCATGTTTGCACGTTTCTGTCGTTGCAGTCCACAGGCATCATTTAAAAACTTGTATGTCAAAAGATTTGGCAATTTTTCCTCATTGCCAATGTGCGATAGTAGTTGATTCATTATACAGAGGGCGATAGTGTTAAACGAAGCTGAACGAAACGAAAATGTGTAGCATTTTGTTATCATGTCATTATCATTTATGGAGAATTGCAATGCCGTACGAGTAGCAGGAAAAGTGGTGGAAAATCTCGTTGCAAAATTATAAAAATAAGTAACCCACCGCCATGGTTAATTTTTACATCAGTTCGTAGTTTTATTCTATTTTTTTGGGTTTTTGTCTCTGTGTTACTCGTACCTTACCCAATGAAATAAACACTAGTGTCACGCATATTTTCCACAAGACTCACAGACGCACGCTGTTGGCGTTGGACGTCCTACTACCTTTCTTCACACACTGCCCACTTCAACACCATCAACTAACGGTGAACGCAGAGCATATCTCCTAACCTAAATACGGAATGTAGCTGTGTGTGAGTGTATGGGTGGATGTTTGCTGTAGTGTAATTTTGTATGTAAGTTTACTTGTTATGATCTCTCTCTTTAGCAGTTTGAATACAGCCCGACAAGCCAAGGCGGTTACAAGTGGGAAAGGACGCATAAACGATTAGCCATAGAACATTTAGGTTTCTGTAAGCACAATTGCACATCCGATGGCCAGTCGGTGCTTAGCGGCCAGGAAGGGAAATGGTAGAAAATGGGGTATTAAAATGGACCACACGTGCGTGTGCGCGCACTGGAACGCGAAAGCACTAGCTACTTTCTGGTTAGAATTTTCTACAATTGTAGCCGGAAAGGTGCAACAGTGTTTCAGCATCTAACGCATTGTTTGCAAAAGGCACGAAGGGCCAATTTTGTGGATCCCCATTTCCCCCCATAACTGTATGTGTAAAGGGTGTGTGTGTTTTATTTTTGTCCGTCTTGTACGTCTTGTATGTGTGTAGTTATGTCTGTTTTAGTAGTCTGTAGTAGCACGTATTGCCAAGATGCTGGGACGGTCCGGAGGGGGCGAGCCTCTTACAAGGCCCGAAGTTTGATCGAATCCCATTCGGACCGTTCCCTCCTATATCTCGGGCAAACTATCCTGCGTGTGACTCTGAGGACAGCAAGGACGAAGAACTCAGAAGTGTATTTCTATAGAACTCGTCAGTTTCAATTTCGCTCCTGCTTTCTGCAACTTCTACCTCCAAAAGACAAATCAACTTAGGTTTTTAGCAGCGTAACTGCATACTACAAAAAAAAACCCAAAAACCATCGTTCAGTAAACGCATCTTTTTAAAATAATCCTACCAATTGTGCGCTTCTCCGACCAATTGGCGTGGAAAGCTCCACGTTTGATTTTGCTATGGAAGTAGAATGGGCAGGGAAAAATAATAAAATTTCAAACCCTTTCTAACTAAAGGTAACCACGTACCGGTGCTGCATTGTCACCGTTCGACAAAAAAGGACAAAAACACATTATCGTATCAAACTTTTCACTCAATTACGCAAACACACACGTACACGTACACACATACACACGATCACGCAAACGCGCTGTGCCCCCCAAAAGAAACAGAACAGAATAAAAGTCAGCCAATCATGTCGGTACATCAACTGTGTATGGAACCAATTTCCGCTTGCCTAAAGCCTGTTTGCCAAAGTGTATTAAAGTCGTTAGAGTGAAGCGAGCGAGCTCGTATCAGCCTAACAGCTGGATGGAAAGCGCAAGGCAGCATCGCAAAACCGCGCGTCCGTGAGCCCGCCAAGAACAGTTCAGGCAGTTCAAGGACGGCGCTGAATTGCAGCTTTCGCCCTTTCCGTCCAACCTTCTCCTCTCCTCCCCTTTACTACTACTCTAAATAATTTTGCCTAACACCTCCCAAAAAGGTACCCGAATGTGTGTATGTTTCCTTATTTTGCACCAGGGAAGAGTCCCCATACGGTGTTCCCTATCACTATTTTCTTCCCTATCGCTTAAATTCCAAAATTCATAGTTTACATTTGTGCTCCGTTGGGATCGATCGTGCAGGACGCGCACGCGTGTTGCGCACTTTGCGCCCGCAGACACATTGCGCACGGTACAAGCCGATCGTGTCCCGTTTTTTTTTTTCTTAAATTTTGAAACAGAAGAATTATACCGTAACGTAAAAGCAGTCCTTAATTTGGTTTTGGTTTCGATTTTGGTTTGGTTTTGTTCACCCTCGAGGGTGTTGTTCAAGTGCTTTCGATTCACACGCTATCCACGACCAATTCTGAAGGGTACCGGCTGTTATCTTCAGTTTAGGTCGCAAATTTCGATCAACTCACATTCATGCCTGGGATACGTTTTTTTCTTTTAACGGATAAAACTGTAATCATATATAAATTAAAAGGTAATCGATAAGATCTTAAATTACTTTAAATATATTGATAAGAAACTAGTAACAATAGCAAAAAATTAATTCCTGAAAAGAGTTATTCAAACTCAAGTAATGATGGAGACGTATGAAAATAGATTGACTAGAACCACATAAGTGGAATCGTGCAAGCAAATAGAGGAACATTGCAAATCTACTGAGAGACAACTGACAACTATCTGTGGAACCCGATAAATCATGAATAGTTACCCGCATGTCTGGAGAGATAAGCCTACCGCTATCCTGCTCAGTTCGGCTATTTGAAGAAAAAGTAGCTAGAGATTTACTAAATCTCCGAAAAAATCTGTTTAGAGCGGTCACCACAGTAGATGTTAAAAATACACAGCAGATTTGCAATGCACTACTTACTACTCGATTGCGAGTGAAATGTTATCACGTACAACAACTAAACAGAAAACAAAGTAAAACATATCACATACAAAATCACACAAAATTAACCTGACATGTTCCTCACAATAGACAAAAAAAAAACACGGCGTATCCATTATCGTACATCAAACCCTCTTACACATGTTCTCGATTTCGCCCACTCAGTCATCCTCCATTCACACATTCATCGAAAACATTCATTCACGCTCGTATAGAAACACGCCCTCCACCTAATTCCGACACCCACACGAAAGCTTACATGCCTAACGACCCGAATGAACGGTTGCTAAATTTTGCCACATACGTTGGTTAAATTCCCCAGCTTCGCGCAAAACGTCCTTCGACCTGACTTCCTACATCCTCAACCGTTTATCAAATTGCACGGTGCTGTATAATGCAAATAATTATGTACAGAACGAAACGCGGGAAGGTGGGCAAACGAACGTACCGTTCCATTTTCCATTACTTTCCCATCCGCTCGATTCGTGCAGGGTGTTGCATCTTCCAACCTGCCTATTTCTCCTAATGCCTTAAACCCTACGATGGTTATTACTCTTTCTCTTTTTGTTTGGACTAGAATTTTGAATTACTATTTTACGTACGCGGCAAGCAGGGCGGGGGTATTTTTACAATATTTTCACAATTTCCCCTTTCCTGTGCCCGTGAGCCCGGCCTGACTAGAATGACTAGAATGTTACTCGCTTCAATCGATGCAAATAAGCAACGTTATACATTTCTCTCTCTCTCCCTCTTTTTCTCTTCCCTCTCTTCCTCCACTCCTTCTCGTTCTTGGTTCGTAGCCTACAAAAAGAGGTAATCAAAACTGATGCGTACTACTGCTTAAATTCGTTAAGGAACCAACTGCTGACGTAGAAGAAGGTAATGGTATGGACTTAAGCAACAGCAAATACAGGTAGTACGCGTTTTAGTAACAACTTAAGCATACAGCAACGGAGGTGTTCGACCACCGCTTTAACATAAGGAACGTACTTCTACGGGCGGAAGAAAGAAAAACATGACGAACGTAAAGAAACCAACAATAAAACAGCTTCCACACCGCGTGGCCACCACCATGATGTTTGACGGGCGGCGAATGCATGCGGTGCGGTGCAATTAGACTACCTCCACCATGGATCTTCCCTCAGTAAAGGTACTGATCGATTAGGTGCAGCTCGAGTGGCGTTACCGTCGCGCTACTCTCCGTAACCGCTTCCGCCAGATAGTTCTTGATGAAGTACGGCAGCGCTAACCGGTCCAGCTTTTCCCGCGTGTTGATGTGCTTTATGATGATGGCCCGACAGCGGTCCTGCAGGTTCACAAAGTCACGGCGCGTCTCCGACAGCAGCATCTCCGTTTTGGCGGCCGTCGAGCAAACGATCGGATACAGTGGCTCTCGGATCTGGAAGAGGGAGGAGTACCAGAGAGCGTTTAGAAACAGTGGGAGACCGCAAGCTTCGATGCGCACTTACCTCGTTCAGCCCACGGAACGCAATGCCGAGACAGACGTCATCCTTGTAGTACGTCAGCGTGCCCGCAATCCCATCGAACAGCAGCCCGATCTTGGTCGGTTGATTTTCCTTGAAGCGTTTCGTGTAGTTGCGGGCGACGCCTCCATGCCACAGCAGGCCCTTGTGCGACAGGCCCCAGCCGTTCCGATCCTCCCCGAGCAGGTTGGTGAACATGTTCACGTGCAGGCGGGCCTTTTTCGTACCGATTCCAAACATCATACTGTGGAAATGGGAAAGGCAATGTAAAGTGAGGCAACGTTTTTAGCGCAGCGTGTTTGTGCCGTCTAAACATTTCACGACGAAATGTGGTGCTATAAACTTTGGTAAACATGTGCACAATTTTATTGGTACAATTCCTGGGTGGAACTAGTGTTGATTCTACTGAACTCCCTTGGCCAAACACCCCCCCCCTCCCCCTTCCATCTCTCACCCCCTTTTGCAACGACTTCATTTAGTCCAGGAAGGTATAACACGCTCCTCAGATTCCACATTCACATGGCATGTGTTTTCGTCCTGCGATGGTTCCGGTGCAATAAAACTAATTCCACCTTAACCATTTGCAAACACAGACCACTCTGCACATACGTTCCAAGGCAAACAAACAGCCGTTGGTGCACTTCTCACGTGCCGAACACAGGATCCCTCGTTTCAGTTTTCCATTTTATAGCTTGCAATTCCACGCCACAGAACCTCCACGAAACATGCCCTGAGTCAGCTTGTAAAGGCCGTTGTGGCGAGCATGAGAAACAAGGCAACCACCATTTGCAATTCAGTTACGATTTTGCAATAAATCTGCATTTAGATAAGCGAAAGGAAGTTCAACCTTGCTTCCGACCTACGGCGCAAAAAGCGTGCTGGGGAAGGTATATCACGTGCCCATTCCGTTGACTTTCCTCCATCCACTGGTTTGCCAAGCTGGAGAAAAAGTGAACAACCCATTTAGAATAATTAATGCAACCGTACCGAACCGTGTTCGGACCACCATCGGTTAGATCTGGTTGTAGCATCTTCAATTATGCTAACGCATCGCATCGGGCAGCTATTTCTACAAAAAGCACGCTCAATCTCGGGCGCAATAATTTCGTTTTGCCTTTTACTGCATCTTCCTTCATTATATCTTCATTTTCATTCGGTACTTCAATTATTAATAAACAAACAAAGGTTTAGTAGTGTTTTTTAATGTGATTCCTCTGCTTCTCTGAAAATGTTGGCCAGTGACGTCAATGAGAAATTAAGTCTGCTAGTTTCAACACCAACGCACGCTTTCGGGCTGAATAGGATGAAATTCTATTAATGTACAATATTGACAGTGTACTAGAGCCAATCTTTTCCACGAGGTACCGGGAAGGCGGCGGACATTAAAAACTTCAACCCCATCGACTAATTTCCGTTTAATAGAGCGATCAGCAAATAGCCGCCGTCTTCGTTTCTGCTCCAAAGAAGAAGTGTCTCCCAGTGTTCAGTAGAAGTAAGAAAAGTTCTTCAACGGTCTACAGAATCACGGTAAGATTTTATGGCTGAACAACAGAGGAAAATCACGTTCTACCTTCCGAAGAAAAGGCTTTCTCCCCCATTCGAAGGAGTGGGGGTTTTGTTTGTTATTTCAGCCATCGTATCCTCTCGAATCGTCCTTTGTACATGCGGCAAAAAGGAATGCGAATTTCCAAGAAAATAATGCGCCAAAGGGTGCGCAGGCAAGTACGGTAATTTTAATTAAAAAATTACTAACCCATCCTACCTTTGGGAGGGGCAAACGAGGCACCCAGACACATTTCAGTTTTGCAACGGGAAACGGGGACTGAGTGGGTAAAGAAAGCACGTAAATGTCGCTATACCAGGGGAGATGTTTAAACATCGGTAACTTGCCAGAACAGATAGTGAGGCTTTGTGTGATGAAGGCTGTGGGGAGGTTCTTAATATAATTCTTAATTGTTCAATTTGTGTAACAATCTTCGTGCTTTCAGTATTCTGATACGAATTAACTTGAACAGATAGAAGTCTACTATTGTCAACTAAATTCCTTCTCTATGATATGTATAATTTAACTGTTTTAGTCCTTGATAGTAGTCAGGTATACCTCTGAGTTAGGTGTAAATATTTGTGCATCCGTCTACTACCACTTCTAATGAGAGGTACTTCGCCATAGAATAGTCGAAAGAATGTGTCTAACAAGCAAAACTCGACAACCATCCGCAACCGTTTATGCAATGGACAAAGTGGCAGAAAACTTTTGCCCATCCGCTACGTAACCCAATCATGCCGAGATCCCGTGTAATGCTGGGGTCATGAGATGCAAGGAAAATTTTCGATAGGGGCAGATTTTTTTCCTTCACCACTTTACACCCTTCCATTGCAGGAAATAAAGAACAAAAGACACAAGAGCTAAAACTAACTCTTGCAACACGATGTTTCAACCAAAAACGCCAATCGATTCGAAACGCTGTGAACGGACGACGCCATCTCGAGCATTCTTGAAGGACCTCTTGTGTGTGTTTTTTTTTACGTGACCGGAACCGCCGGGGTTTGAGCCGTGCCTCACCTACGGTCAACCACTGCACAAAGTTTTCACAAAGGGAGAAGGCTGTAAATCACAATGAATTTTTTAATAACACCTTCCCTGAGTGTGCGCTCTGGCATACACATTGGTGGTGTCGTCGTCAACAGAGCCCTGCCGGAAGCGTCCCCATCAAGTATGGATGAAATAAGGATGGTGTGTGGGAGTCGCCCTCCTCCGCTTAACCAGCAGAACCTTAAATTCTATGTCCTTCGATGTAGTTTTGTGTTTGGTTAGCAGGAAAACCTGACACGAAAGCATTTACTTGCTGACACGAACACCGAGCCATCGTCCCTGTTTTTTACGTCCAGAATTCCATTTTATCGACAAGTTTTAGCCAACCCAGACACCCAGACAGGGACAACGGGACCGACCGCCAAGTAAACAGCGTAAAGCGGCAAAGTATAACGATTTATTGCATCAATTAGAGCGTCTGGAAAGTACTAAACCGCACGACCTCACTATCGTGCCCTGTGAAGATCCCCGCGTTTCGGGATATGTGGTCATTAAAATAAGTCCCGGAAAATGCTGGACCCGTCGGAAGAGCTATCGTGCATCGGTTCGATCGGAAACGGGCAACTTTCCGGTTGACAAATCGATTGTTTTTACAACGGGAAAGTGGGTGGGAAAATGCTGCCCAACGATGATGATTACTGAAAGTGTTTAGCTACAATCTGAAGAGTCTGACAAATGCAGTAAGCTTTTAACAAATCAGTTGGTGTAAATGGACATTTGATTATGATAAACGACAGGAGCCTGGATAGGAAAATATGCTCTTTGTACTGCTTTCGTAAGCCTTTCGCGAAGATTTCGATTGCATCATTCCTTTTCTTGACCTTTTACTTTAGGTGAAATATTAAACTATCTGCTCTTTACGCTACTTTTTTTGTCTACCTAGTTTGACTTCCGATATAATCCCCCAAAAGTTTCCCCATAACGAACATAGGAGATAAAACAAGTGTGCTAGGAGATTACAATCAGAACCTTCGAACCATAAGCAGACAAATAGAACCTATTATTCTAGCCATTTACTACTATTCCTTTCCTTCGCAATGTCTGATCGAACTAAAGTAAATTACATTTGATTTCCTTGTTTGTCAGAAAAACAACTACGACAAAAACCCTCCCAACGCCCCGAACCCGAACCGAACGTTCTACGGTT
Organism: Anopheles epiroticus; assembly: GCA_000349105.1. Taxonomy (NCBI): domain Eukaryota; kingdom Metazoa; phylum Arthropoda; class Insecta; order Diptera; family Culicidae; genus Anopheles; species Anopheles epiroticus. The sequence continues at coordinate 24,489 of KB671891.1, forward strand.
TATTACACTCTAACCATAGCTGGGCGCCTGCACTGTCTATCCAGCCAAAGCTGTCGGGAGCTGTTTTCATATCGTAGTGGTTTTTAGTGGCTTTGTGCTCCGAGCATTTGATGTGTTTTTCCCGTCTCTTCAGGGAAGGGCGCGTCGTAGAAACTTAACGAAAAACATCCATGAGAAAGTTTCTACAGCGCGTAAACAACTTTTGCTCATTATTTGCACGGTTTGTTGATTATTTGGATGTCGCAAGCGTACTTAGAATGTTGGCAGAGCAAATAACACACAACGCTTTACTAATGCTGAATGTAGAAGGATGCTTTTCGCAAGGATGCCACTAGGGAACTTGCTAGATAGTAGAGCGTCATCTTTATAGAAAGGTTGATTAAAAAGAGACAAAGATAAAGTGGGATAAATAAATAGTTGCATATGTAATCTTGTAGTTCCAACTATTAATTTGTGGAGCGTTAAAAGTGTTGGTCTCTGTTTCACTTGTTAGGCTTTTATGAAAGTCTAAGGCTTGTCCCAGATATGTAGCTGATCTACAGTGATTGGCAAACATATCAACAGATAACAAGCTTGTCCCAACAAAAACAATCCCAGGTCATAATTTCATTCCGGAACTTAGTTTGTTCCTGAGATAGCAATGATATCCTGGATCTTGGAATAAATGCCACACCCTGTCAGGTGCAGAGATCTAAACACATCCGGGATTCTGTTTTGTCTATTTTTGAATCTAGCTCAACCCACTAATCAATCCAGGAATTGATAGCTTTATAAACTGACCCTGAAACAGTCTGACCCTTCCTCTAGCATGCAGCAGTAAAACAAAGAGACGTATTCTGTGTGCAACTTCAACGAAACGTCCCCCGGACGGAACTCATGTGCAAACTCAAGGACAATTTAAGCGAAAACATGGGCGTTGGCTCTTTTGTAAAGTTGGTACATAACATAACGAGCTCAATTCCAATTTTAAACGATAGTGCAGCTCCCATTTTGCATTCAAACCACCCGTCCAGGCTCAAGGTCAGTTAGGTAAAATCGAATTTGATGCATCCGATTCCTTGAAATTCCGTCCATTTTCCAGGGCCAATTGTAGGGTGACATGTTGCTTATTATTTACTAATGTAGCTCAATGTTGTGTACATATGCAAGAGGGGAAATTTGCTGTATAAAAAGCGTAAAGTACTACAACTAGCACACGGAGAATCTATCACTAACAATAAATAATGTAGATAAAATATCACAAACAATAAATATCTTGCACATACAAGGCTGATATATCCGTATAACGGTCTGGACTACCAGTTGCTGAACGACATCAATGTTTGCAGTCTCTCAACAAAGCCTCCGTACTCCGGACTGTATCCTCGTTTGTCTCCACATTCAGCGTTCGGTGCAATCGTGCCAAAACAATAAGACCAAAGCCCCAAGAAAACGAGTTCCAGCAACATGGTGAATCAACAAATGATTGAAACGCGTGGGCTCCTGTGGCTTTTCGCTTTCCAGCGACAGCGGTGTGTCCTTTTGGCAGCGAGTCTCTCTGTGCTGACAAGCGCACACACACACTGGACGGCGAGTCGTGTCGCGTTGCGTCGTATAAAAGGCGCTGCTTTGCCTCGACCACCCTCTGCTAGAAACCAATTAGTAATCAGCTAGTGCGGGGACGGCAACGTGGGACGCGAAACACGACACAGTCACCGCACAAAGCAGACACGTTCACGGCCAGGCAAGCCTCAGGAACAGACACCAAAGGAAAGGAGCGCTTTTCCATGCCAAAAGGGAAATAGAACGCGTGAAGGCAGATAAATGGCAGACTTTTCTATCGTGCTCGTCATCGTTGTCGTCTATTATGTTTTGCCCTGCATATTATGCTTCTGCCAAGACAAAGGAAAAAGCCACACGCAAGGATTGAGTGTGGTTGCGGCCATGTTCACGCTAGGTTCTCCACCTATCCTTGCGAACGTCTTCTGAAGACCCGTGCGTATGTTCTGTGTGTGTATAGGGGTAATCAGGGGCTAAAAGGCTACTTAAGGAAAACGGTCTGGCAACCAGGGAAAACCCACGAAAACCATTCTACAAATATAGTAAATTCTTAAATTAGAATGTTTTCTTCATGTGCTAAAGGAATTACACAAGTAATCCACAAATGTTGTGTTTTGTTTCACACTACTACGAAAAACAATCATTATCGAAATATAGCTGATTGTATAGCATTACACAGGTATAGCCCATTTTGTCCCACAGAAAGTAGTTTTGGATAAGCGATTTCTTTTATTATAAGTAGTTCAGTATAAACACGACCATATGTACAAAATTATCAGTACTAGATCATGCTACTAACTTGGCCTTAATAATAGGAAGGAATCTTTTAAGAGCCTTTTTCCGAACCTAAAATGTTATAGGATTTTCTAGATGTCGTCTATGTCGTTTTTAGTATTTCTCGAGAGTTTTCGACATTTCGATAATTAATGCGAATTTTGATGCTTTTTTACAAAGAGTCTTATTGGCAGCATTTTTTTATAAGATCATTAATAAAAAGTAAACCAAAATTCATGTTTCTATGGTACCAAAAACCAAGGGTGGCCCATTTGGCCCCGATCAACCCTATGTATTGCGCACGTAACCCATATTTTTCACAGAACAGGAAGGCGGCAAATCCAACAAACCAACTCTTCTCTGTCCAGAGGAACCCCCGGAGAGGACGAGCCACGACGGTTGGTTGATTGGTTCGTTCGTTGTGATGGATTTATGATTGTGTTCTGACAGCCTTTCTCCCTCTCGTTGTGTGTATGTACGCAGGAGTTGGAAAATAGGGGAATATCGAGTGGCATTGATAACAGCTTTTTCCCGGCCCGAATATTGATTTTTCATGCGCATACAACATGTACCGTGCAGAGAACGGGTAAAAGGAAGGGGGACATTATCTTACCTCGTGCCGAAGACGCGCTGCGATAGGCTGATCTCCCAGTAGTAGCGCCCGTTGTTGAGGACGCGCGTACCCCGAATGCCAGCCGTTCCCTTGCTCCAGTTCGGGTGGAAGTAGACACGCCGATTGTCCGACCGGCTCAGCCACACCTCTTTCGAGCGGTCCCGCTTGTTCCAGCTCCACATGTCCTCGCACCCGTTCACCAGAGGGCGCTCGTGCTCGACCGTCTGGAAGCCGCCCCCATCCATCGGATGAAGCCCTGACGTTTCCGGACCTTCGTCCTCTAGCAGCACCAGCCCGATGTCACCGTACGAGTGGATCGACTCCGAGGAGGAGGATGAGAGGGAAGAGTTGGAAGCGTTTGCGTTCGATTCGGTGTAGTCGGTAGGCCCGTGGCCATTCCTGTTCTCGTTGATCGTCATCAGCTCGTCCTCGTCGCTCGTCCCTGCCGCCGCTGCTGCCGCTGCTGCTGCTACCGCCGTCGCTGCCTTCGCACCCGCCGCCGCCGCCACCACACCCGTCGTTATCGTTGTCGCCGTTCTTGCCGTGCCGTACCGTCCCCCTCGGGCCCTCTGGAGCGAACGCGGTGACGGCGGTCTAGCACTCATGCATGCTGCCGATGGCCCGCGCGCTTAGTAGTGATTATAGTAGTAGTGCGCCGTTCCCCTGCTGCCGAGTTCCCCACCGTCCCGACTGTGCATCAGTTCCGCCGCCCGGTTGCGGCGTGTGCGGCGCGGTCGCACCCCAAGCCCTGTACCGTAGCCGTTGTGGCCGCCGCCTCCGCCGCCTCCAACGCCACCAGCGCCGCCGCCGCCGCCACCGTAGCCGCCGTACTTGCCACCGTCCTGATGGCCGTGGTTCGGGTGGATCAGGAACGAGTTATAGCAGCGCAGCACGAGCTTGTTCAGAAATACGCAAATGTTCTTCAGAAACAGCAGTATCAGTATCAGAGTCATGCGGAGACCTTCGCGCGGAAAAAAGGGCAGCCGTTTCGTCGCTCGGTCGAGGTGGCAATGGAGGGTAGAACTTACACACATACACACTTCCGCCTTACAAACTCACACGCCCACCGATCCTGTCTTTGTTTAGGAGTTCAGACGTTTTTGGATGAAGGTAATGAAGGAGAATGCGTTACATCACTGTTCAATCACTTTTCACTACACTGGTAACGCTCACTTCCGCCGCGGTAGGTTTCGGTTGCCCAGGAAAATGCACATTTTCGCTCACCTTGCCCACAGACGGCAGCAGCACTGATGATGCGCCATCGATTTTCCTCACACAGAAAACCAGGCTACCGGACGGACCCAGCAACCATCGTCACGTCCAATCGGGTCGACATCGAAACAAGCTTTAAACCCCGAGTGCCTCGGTCGGTGCTGTCTGCACTTGCCCGTGGAAAACGCAGCGCGAGGCTACACTCCCCGTTTCTGCGACGGCGCACCAGGGGCTCACCGTGATGGTCGCCACTATATCCGGTTGCTGTTGATTCATCCGAAGCAATGCACTCGGTTCGTGGGGGGGCAGTGGAGGCACCGGACGGAACTCGAACGGGACTCGAGTTAAATAGGAAAGGTTATTACGCAAAAACGGCACACACACACACGCAATTGCACTTCACCAAAATCCCGGATAAGGAAAACACTGGAACGCACACTTTCGAGTCCTAGTTACGCGCAGTAAGTTTTAATTACAACCCACACCCTCCCTGAGACACAATGCACCAGCACGCGTTCGCTGTGTCCGATGGTTTGCTAGAGCTCGGCACAGAACCGGAAAGGTGTCTGTGCCTGTTTCACCCTTCTGACACGAAAGCCTCACAGAAAATAAGGATCTGAACGTACATAGGTAGGCGCTGGGATGCGCGAACGCGTTTTTGGTGTGTATTGGTGTCAATTCACAGTACACGGCACGACACGCATACTACCGCGCACCAGCACCCTATCACACAAGGGATGGAAATAATATGCCTCCTACCCCTTGATTTTCCAAATAAGGGTAAGTTTGCGTACGTGTGAGTGTTTTTGTATTGTATACACTGTTTCTACAGGAGTCTTCCTACCGATATCGATCCGTTGCTGTGATGCCTTTTGACGATAGCGTAAGCGAGAAGGTCAGCCTAGAGTGCCAACGGAAAAGAAAGGAAAGGTGCTGGATTTGTGCGTGTGTTGGGGGTGGACACTTTGCAGCGAAAGGATGACGATACGGTCCATCGTCACTAGGGGGGAGCATGCACTAGGAGGATATTTGAGTTTTATTCTAGTTAGCAAATCTCATTTAGAAAATTAAATGTTTTTTTCTTTTCTTTTAATTGATATTGGATTACTATAGTCGAACCGATAAGCGTAGAATGAATAAAAAATACGGGGGAAAGAGAGGGATTCGAACGAATTGAAAAGTGTCTTGAATACACTTTTGAAGTCGGTTAAACATTAACAAAGTGTATTAAGAAATTGAAGGACACATTATCTAATTTATCTCTACTTTATGACACTGATGCGATAAATGACACGGAAGAACCTAATACATTGCAACGCTCATTGCAGCCAACATCCACCCGGTTCTCGGCGAATTATCTTATCGGTCGGTTTTCTCTTATCCCTTATCACATTATTCAGATGTAACATCACATGTAACTCATGAGTTGAATGGGGGAGGGATAGATGTTATTTATTAATTTATTTTATTTTATTCTTCCACAGATACGAAAACACTCCTGCTGCTGCTGCTGCTGCTGCTGCCGTTTCCTCCGGCTACTATTATTCATCCACCGTATAGATCTTTCAATCTAGCCTAGGGTTTAGTGACACGCGGTGGTGTATGCCTTCTGCTTGTGTTCACACATTTTGGACCAATAAAACAAGATCAATATTTCCTTCTTTACTTAACAAACACCTCCTCTAGGCCGTGCCGGCATACTAAGACTTTTATAATACCTAGTAGTTGGACAGTCACAGTCCTAACTACGGGGGAACGCGGTCCGGATGAGATTTGCACACCTGTCCTCACGTGTGAAGACAGGCGCCACATTCACCTTCGCCATAGGATCGCCCTGATGTTCAATATGGTTATAGCAAGATTTTGCTCCTATTTGTTTCGTAAGAGCAAACAGGGATGAGTATTGTTTCGTACGTAAAACAAGCAAAACTGAAATCGAAATGTATCCAATTTATAGGTGTAAAAGGTAAAACAAAACAAAATATTATGCTCCAATTGAACCACCACTTAATTGCCCTTACGCCCTTATACAAATAATAATCTTTGATCTATACGCGGTAAGTGATAAGAAAAAGGAAACCGGTAAGGCAGTAGACAAGAAACGTTAAGAAAACAAAAAACGAAATGCTGCTTCTTCACTGCCTTTGGTAACTTATTTTACAAAATCCGGATTTGGCTCGAGCTTGTTGGCAAATTGTAGATGATTCTCGATTATTTGGAACATTTCCTGTGGTGCGGGAAACCGGCCTGTTTCGAGCTTCGACCAGACGGGCACATCGTTCAATGTTATCTCGAACGCACCGGATGATATGAGCTAGTGGAGCGTAAATTGGAAATTTCAAATTTTTGTCCTACTTCCAATATCTGCACCCTCCAACTTACGTTCTTTTTTCATTGAACTCAATACTTTTGCCATTGATCTGATTGCGATGACACTCTTCCATGGGACTTACTGATACATGGGGTGCTTGGATTCTGTCTACATTGGGTGTTTGGATTATACGATAGTGAGCTGTGTTGGGATCCAAGCACCCAAAGTTGTTCCAATCAATGGCAAACATGTTGAGTTCAATAGGAAAATCTGCAGTACTTACTTGTGCTTCCAACGTGTTACCCAGGAAAAAGATCATCATCGAAGCGTACAGTTTATTGTTAAAGCACCATCGCCACCAGCCGGCAAACGGATTGCCAATGTAGCGCCCGATATCGTAGTTCGACATTAGGGCGGCGATCAGCAGCAGCTTCGTCACTAGCAGCACTTTCGACAGGAGCATGTTGAACCCGGACGGATCATAGTTGCCGCCCCGTATCGTAATCTCCGGATACTTCTCCCGGATTATGTTATAGTAATCGTCGAACGCCTTGCGGTAGCCACAGGAATAGCTGAATGTTGGTACGGGTAGGAGGAACAATAACAGATAACGCATACTAGTGTAAACTAACGAATCGATCCACTGCTGTTGGGCTACCTACCAGTACAGGAACGTCATTGTTGCACCGTAACTGCCCACATCCTGGCTGAACTTGGTGAGTGGTATTTCTTTCTCGGCACCGACCGTGCTCAGGGCCAGACCGGCGAGCAGCACCGCTGCCAGCAGCTTGAAGTGTGATCGGACTAGGGATCGCATCATCCTGCTGCTGCGATAGTGATGTGATGTTTGTGGTGAGCACGACGGAAAAACGGGCAATAATCGGATTGTTTTATTCTAATTAATTTAGTTAGGGCAACCCCAAGAAATGATACGAGAAGGCCACAACTCCAATTGGTCTTTTCTGTGTGTGCTTTTTTTTTGCTATTTTTCCTATTTATCAGCGATAGCTGTCATCGTTGACGTTTTGTTGGCAACGGTACTGCTAAGGGTGTGTTTACACGGTACACAGAGTGCTGCGAGGTAGTGTAAACAAAACACGTTGCACATTTAAATTTATAGTTCCGATATTTTTTTATAAATTGGACATATTGCACAAATTTCTCTAAACTGGCGCTACAAACGCCACTAAAATGAAGCAATACGTTAACGTCAGTTTTTTAGTTTTATTAATCGAATAATTCGCTTACATATTCGTTTGGAGCAGGTTTGGAGTTTACTAACTTATAAAGCTGATACTGGGGACGATAACTGTTTTACTTTCATCATTATCGTAACCAATGGCACACCAGATTCATCTCAGCGAGACATTCAAGAATTTTATAAGGAAAATTTACGTTAGCAAAACAGAAGAGAAGAGGGAAGAATAAAAGGACCAACCGTTTGCTTTAGCAGGAAAGCGTAGGATACAAGGAACAGGAAGGATATACAGGAACAAATCTGTTGGTAACGTTCCCTGTGAGGGTTGCTTTTTGCTGCTGCTTTACTGGGATATGCTTCTTACTGGCAGTTTGGTAGGTTAGAACACAGAACATGTATACTACTACAATCGGGTCGCTGTGAGCGGCCAGCTAGACTTATCGAAAGTTTGGAAAAATATTTTTTTGGAAAATTTTAAACCCGGTATGCAGCCACCAACGTCTTCCTGGTCACTAGTTTAGCGATACTCTCGCTCTCTATCTATATTACTAGCCCTGGTGGCGATTGCGGTTACGCTGCCGACCCGGTGATACTCGTCTCCTCGGGGACACCGGTTGTGGTGGAGGCGGCGGGTAGAACGAGCGCGAAACCGTGGCCGTCTGTGGTCTGCGAAGGGCCGATGCTGTTATCGAACTGCCCCCGTGCAGTGCACGCATGATACCGGCCTTTCGACGGCATACGATACATCTGAAAGGTTGCGAAGAAAGAAACACGTTAGAATGTTTCTTAAAGATTAACAACGTCTACCCGCACACGTACCTGCTGACTTTGCTAGTTTGATGTGCTTTCAACGTTTGTGGCTGGGGCCGATTGAACTGCATGCTATCGTCAATAATCGTCAGCCAGAAAGAGGAGATACCGTCGTAGAAATTGCATGTACCGTGTCCATGGCACTCAATGACGGGCTGTGGTCGGAACTCTTCCATGCACGAACCGGGTGACACAAAGTCCTGTCCGAAACCTCCCGAGTTGTCCGATGTATGCTAAACGATAAAAGGGAAAATAATTGAAAAGTTTATCGTTATAGAGCTACTACCAGTTGCGCGCTTACCATGGCATAACTGTAGCCAAGCCACAACTCTTCCCATCCTTCTGGACAATCGGGAATAACCATCGACTGACTATGTAGTGCCATTACGCGCGTGTTCGACTCGCAGACACTGCAGCGCGAGATATACCGCTCGACTTGATCCGCCGGTATTGGAGCCATCGACATGGGCATTGGTTCCGGCGTGGCCAACCATATAGTGTCGTCGTTGTTCGAGGCATAGTTGCAGACGTTATTAATATCACAGAACATAAACGGCATGGTGCTGAACCGACGCAGGCATGATCCGGCGGTACCAAGATCCTGTCCTACCGAGCGACTGCTAGCGATGACATTGACCAAGGAGTAGCCATCCCACAGCTTGTACGTGTTGATTGGACATTCTGGGATGGTTACCTTCTGTGAGTGGCGGGCAAAGATGTAACCCAAGTTCTTGGGCGGTGGTGGCGGTCCAGCCGGATCTCCCGGCAAACCTGGCAGACCAGGCAGTCCTTCGATACCGTTGCGTCCCGGTGGTCCAGCAATGCCCGGCTCACCCTTGAAACCGACCTCACCGGTAGCGCCTTGTTCACCCTGCAGCCCTTGCATGCCCTTCGGGCCACGCATTCCCGGATAGCCCGGCGGTCCCATGTCACCTTCATCGCCAGGTTCACCACGAAGACCAGGAGTACCTCGATCGCCCGGTTGTGTTGGTCTCCAGTTCGAAAGGTTAGGCAGATCGCCTACCTCTCCCTTCATTCCCTTCATTCCAACCAGTCCATGGAAGCCTTCGACGCCATCATCACCCTGTAGACCCTTCGGTCCAGGAAGTCCACGCAATCCCGGTAGTCCCTGTAGTCCGCGGTCACCGGGGAATCCTGGAGGTCCTTCCATACCTTCCAAACCTGGTAGACCATCCTCACCTGGATCACCACGGAAGCCGGGGATGATTGGACCGATACTGCCGGGCAATCCTCGCGGCCCTGGTAAACCCATCGGACCATCCAGTCCAGGCAGGCCGGGCAATCCATTCAGTCCCGGTGCACCTTCGAATCCGTAGTCACCCTTCATTCCTTTCAGTGCGCCGTTCACGAAGCCTGGCATGCCGGGCAGACCCATCAATCCGTTGTCGCCATAGTCGCCTGGGGCTCCCTTATTGCCGGGCAGACCTGGACGACCCGTGAGCCCGTCGTATCCTGCATCTCCTTGATCGCCGCGTTCTGGTCGCGTTTCTAGCTCACCGGGCTGTCCCTTCATACCGGGGTCTCCTCGCTGTCCTTTTGGTCCGTCGTGTCCTTCGATGCCAACCATGCCGACGTATCCGGGCAGACCTGGATCACCCTTGCGCCCCGGATAGCCTCGCTGTCCCTTCAGTCCCATAGGACCTTGGTCGCCTTCCGGTCCTTCCGGTGCAGGGTCTCCCCGATCACCTTGCTGGGCAGATCGCATCATCACATTTCCCGGGATACCTGGCAAGCCAGGATCGCCCAACAGTCCAGGCGTGCCGGTCGGACCGACCAGACCTACGTCTCCGCGCATACCCTTTTCACCGACAAAGCCGCGCAGACCGTCCTCTCCCGGCTCTCCCGTTTCGCCGCGCGATCCTTGCTCCCCGCGGGGTCCAACAGGTCCGCGAGGTCCCGCTCGGCCAGGGCGACCAGCGATACCCGGATAGCCATCACGTCCCTTATCTCCGGAAATACCTTTCGGGCCGAACACGCCCACATCACCACGCTCTCCCTTTGCACCGGGTCGGCCCGGAATGCCAGGGAAGCCTGGGGCTCCCTTCTGTCCTTTCACACCCGGATATCCATCGATGACCTGACCGGCGTCTCCTTCCTCGCCCTTTCTGCCCATCATACCGGGACGGGCATTGTATCCAGGTGGCCCCATGATACCCGGCTCACCCATCTCTCCCTTCATGCCGCTGAATGATGCACCGCCCTTTCTGCCACGAGGTCCCATATCACCATAGTCACCGCGCTCTCCCTTGCGTCCCGGTGCTCCATTGCGTCCTGGGAATCCCATATCGCCGGGATCACCCGTAAATCCTTTCGGTCCCCGCAATCCGGGTAATCCGCGCGCTCCAGTAAGACCGGGATGACCTGCATCTCCCATCAGGCCACGTTCTCCTTGGTATCCTTCCTCGCCCATGTCACCCATACGTCCCTGTAGGCCCCGTTCTCCAGGCAGTCCATCGTCTCCAGGGAGGCCGGGCAATCCATCGCGTCCAATTTCTCCTCGCTCACCCTTCGGACCGGGAAAACCTTCCATTCCGGGTTCGCCACGCTCACCCTTATCACCGTACGGCGCCTGAAGGCCATTTCTTCCGGGCAATCCGGGTAATCCACGGTCACCGTAAATGATGTCTCCCATCTGACCCTTGTTGCCACGGAGACCTGTTTTGCCTAGAGGTCCCGGATCGCCTCGTTCACCTTTCACGCCTGGCTCACCGGTAGTGCCGCGGATGCCTTCGGGACCCTTGAAGCCTTTGTCGCCGATTTCACCGTAGAAGCCACCTTCTCCCTCCACGCCCTTCTCACCCATCAGTATCGGGCGACCGGGATCGCCTCGCTGACCACGCAGCCCTTGCAGACCGGGGATACCGTCCGGTCCGGGGCGTCCATCCTCTCCCGGAATTCCCACCGGCCCATGGTCTCCCATCACACCGTAGTAGCCCTTGACGCCGTCTGGTCCCTGAATGCTGATACCGGGCAGACCGGCCGGCCCATCCAAACCGCGCAGTCCGTGTAGGCCCATCTCGCCTTTGTATCCCTTTTCGCCCTTAGGTCCGATATCACCCAATTGACCCTTCACGCCCTTTGGCCCTTCGATGCTGTAGGTCATTTCAGACATGGCGCCCGGTTCACCACGATCGCCCTGGTCACCGCGCTCGCCTTTGGCACCTCTGTGGAGAAATAGCAAACAGTACTATAAGGACACTATGTACATATTAGGGACAACATATTTACGCTAGAAAACTTCAAAAGAGTTCGTGCAAGAACTGAGTTATACTCCTAAAAGTTCAATTTATCCCAGAATTAGCGAACGGCCACTTACTTGTCACCCGGTATACCAGGGGTTCCAGTAATAGACCAAATGTTATATTCGTTGACAAACGCATCCCGACCAGGGGCTCCATTGCGACCGTCCGCACCAGGTAGCCCATCAAAACCTGGTCGTCCTGGTTCGCCATCATCGCCATACTCGCCCGATTCTCCCGGTCGACCCGGGTATCCGACCGCTCCAAAGTCTCCTAAATCTCCTGGCAGACCTTGATCTCCACGCATTCCTCTGTCTCCTCGATCACCATGCTGTACCGGTTCAACGATAGCGTTTGAGGCACGCCGTATGATACCCGGCCGTCCCGGTTCCCCCGGTACGCCACGTTCTCCAAAGTCTCCCCGCTCTCCTGCAAAAGAACTCGACGTTAGAAAAAACTACAAACTTAAGATATCGAGATCTTACCTTTACGGCCCAACAATCCTTTCAGGCCTTGCTTTCCTGGCGGGCCCTGGAAGCCTCGCGGTCCTGGCAGTCCACGATTGCCATCGTATCCATCCAATCCTGGTCTTCCGATGTCACCATCTTCGCCCTTAACACCCTTCGGCCCTGGTGGACAGGTTCCGCAGTCATCTCCCCGGAAGCCTTTGTCTCCTTTCGGACCAGTGTATCCGTTGAGGCCCCAGTCTCCGGGAGGTCCTGCCCTTCCTGGCAGCCCTGCCGGTCCCGGTGGTCCAGTAATATTGACACCGATACCGGGCAGACCCTTATCACCCGGCTCACCATCATCGCCCTGGTCACCCTTATCACCAAATTCTCCGTTCAATCCGTTTGTGCCAGGTTCACCTTTAGCACCCTGCAGATTTCGCCCCGCAAATCCGACCTGTCCCTTAGCACCCGCCAGTCCAGGAATGCCGCGAATGCCCATCGGCCCCGGTGGACCTCCTTCACCATCGTCTCCGCGCTGTCCTGGTGGCGAGATGCCTTTCGGACCTTGCCGTCCATTAAGGCCCGGGTCTCCCGGTAGACCCGGCGGTCCCATCGGTCCTCGCAGTCCTTTGTTGCCGGGAATGCCAACATTGCCCGGCCGTCCCGGTGGTCCAATATCGCCTTGCGGTCCCTGCGGTCCAATCACGATCGGTGCCAGCTCCGGTCGATATTCACCTTTCGGTCCCGGTGGTCCCTGCACACCCGGCAGTCCCGGTCGTCCATCGTCACCTGGCGGACCCTTGTCGCCCGGGATTCCATCCAGTCCGGCGTACCCGGGCGCACCCTTCTCGCCTTTATCACCCGGCGCACCTGGTGGGCCTTCCTTACCCTGTTTGCCGCGATCGCCGAACTTGCCCTCCTCGCCCTTGAAGCCTTTCTGACCACGTTCGCCCTGCATGCCGGAGTCACCCTTCATGCCCTGCAGGCCCGGCATTCCATCGTATCCTCGGTCGCCCTTGGGGCCCTTCATCCCAATGTTGACGGTTTCGTTTTTGCCGACCAGGTAATAGTACGGCTCACCGGGATCACCCGGTTCTCCGGGGCAGAAATCTTCGCTCGGTTCGCCCCTTTCACCCTTCATTCCAGGCAATCCGTCGTCACCCACCGGTCCAGTCTCACCGTCGATACCGTCAGCACCACGGCCACCCTGCCATCCTTGCTGGCCCATCACACCAGGCACGCCGGACACACCTCTGTCACCCTTGGTGCCCTTGGAATTGATGCCACCCTCGCCGGAGTCTCCGCGCACCCCGAATGCACCCGGGGGACCCTGCGGACCGCGCTCGCCCGGAGGTCCCGGATAGCCGGGGGATCCCATCGCGCCGTCCGTTCCGTTGCAACCATCGATACCGTACGGACCACGGTAGCCGGGTTCACCAGACAATCCATCGTATCCTTTCACTCCCAGCGGGCCTCGTTCTCCGGTGTCACCCTGAAAAAGCATGCAAGATTTATTTTAAGACTTCCTTATCAACTATTCCCCACATCACACACTTACTCGATATCCTTTAGGGCCACTCGTGCCCATTTCGCCTCGATTGCCTCTATCTCCGCGCAGTCCGGGCGGCCCATCGTATCCAATGTCTCCAGGATCGCCACTCTGTCCAGGTACACCGTGCGGTCCGATCTGTCCCGGAGCACCCTTCAATCCTTTACAGTCACATACCGTCTGGTTACAGACCTGTCAATACATACCAAAACCGTAACAGAAAAGGAAAGAGAGAGAGAGAGAGAGAAACATTAAAATCTACGGCATATGAAACCATTTCGATCGCGGCATCAAATCGTAACCACAGCTCATCATTGCCCCTCGTTTGGGTTGACCTAAATTTTGACCAAACAAAAAGGGCAAAGGGGTTTCCCCACCGTCCAGCAGATCCCGGCCCGAAGCTCTAGCGAGGAACAGTGGGCCGCACACTGCAAGAAGAGCAAAACATTTGGAGGGCCCGGTGAAGCAATCGACAGGAGTCGTAAAAATAGAAAAACAAACGATTCGCCTCCAGGCCGGCCTGAAACATACCGGACTGGGAAGGGAAATTCTTACCATGTAGTTCTGGGTTGTGTTGGCTGCAACTGGTCCAAGGAAAAACTTTGTTGTACAAACCGAGTTCCACACCAGCAATGATCCGTTGAGCAAGCGTAACCATGGGCGGACATGTGGTGATAAAATGTGTTTTCAACGAACGGGAGGAAAAGTGAGGGGACGAGCTTCCGAGGTACGGAATGGTGTACAGGAATTCGTGTAGCATCTGCAATTCATACAGGCATACTGTCAAGCGGAAGAGCAGTATGTGTAATACACGGGAGAGCACGCTATTACTACACATGACTGCGAGTAGTTTATTACTCAACACTGTATTTGACTTCTTGCAGAGGAGTAGCAGTGCCCAACCATCCTCGGATCACCTTTCGATCTTCCATTTCGTCTATTGAAATTCAAGAATTACAAAATGATGGAGTCTGTGTTGTTCGTAGGGCATCTCACAGATCACTCCCGATGATCTCAAGATAAACACGTTTTATTGCCATTTTACTGTTGCTGGATTAATGTTTGTCGCGCACATTATCCTAGGTTACTACCAAGAAAAGGAGGAATGCCATTACAGGACTTTCCATTGATCCGTCTCGGAATGCGAACAGGTCTACGGGGGATGTGGATCTCGACCAGTAGAGTCAGGGCATTTGTCGACTTGCACTTCTACAGTATCGCCGCAACAAACGGCTCTCTAGATTTGCATAATAACTACCTTCATGCACCGTATGCTAGGCGGCATCACTCACAAGATCAATCTCAACAATCGAAACCAAAAGAAGCCGAACTTGCTAAGCTCGTGCCTGGAACGCTTCGTGATGTGAAATTTGTCCACGGTGGGACGGGAAAGGCACCGCCGCAGGAAGGAAAGTAGCTCCCAATACTGTTCCGGATCGAGCGCATCCAACAAGTCACGAGCGGGTAGGAACTACCAGACAAGGTAACCCGTTTTCTTCCACTTCCTTGGTCTTGCAGATATTCTTCAGCAGAGCCTCCTATATAAGAAGAAATTCATCTTTACAATTCTTCGCGAGTGTTTAAAAAGGGCTCTCCCCAAAAATTGGGCCCACAAAGAAACCAGTTCTGCAATCGGTCAGTAAGCATGCCACCGATGTTAAGAATTTACGGTACTGAGGTTGTGTGTTGTTGCAGAACCTTAACCATAAAACCAGTTAGCGTAAATGTATCGCGCGAAATTTCTCTCTTGCGCGTGTTTTTGTGCCTTTCCGCGCCCTCCGAGAAGGGGTTTGGCGAAATGCATTTTTCGTACAGAACTGAAATGCAGAGGGAAGGGAGCAGAAAAAATTAATCAATTTGAGGGTAGAGACGTTTTTAAGTGTTTTCCCCTCTCTTTTTTTATCTTTTTTTGTGAGCGAACAAAACGGACGGATTCTTTCCCGCTGATCGGCGTCTGACCGCCGTCTGGACGGGGGGTTTTCAGTGGAAAGATACAGATTACAGCCTGCGGCCCTGTCGATCCTTGCAGATACGCGCCTCACTTAATGACCGACAGCAGGACGGCATTCGAATGATGATCATTAAGTGCTTAATGGACGAAAGCAGAGGGATGAATCGTGGGGCAAATCGTGCTAACAGTGCCGGGAACGATTTGTACAAGTTGTGTGCAAATAAAAGTATCCATTGCCCGTTTGTACCTCTAAGCACGTGTGTAGATACTTTTATTTACACACGGTACAAGCTATCGATCGACAACACTTTGCTGCTATAAAGGGTTGTATGTAAAATCGCCCTTTTTTCAAACATTTTTTTTGTCTGATTTGTTGTGTTATAAGTTTTATTGCCTTTTATTCTGCCATGTAATTATTCGCAGCGTTATTTTCAACACTAGCACAATTTTTTTTCGTTTTCTTTTTGGAAAGCATCTTTAGGTTTTCGGGAATGGAAGGATGCAGTTTAATGGTTGGTTATCAATCCTGCTACACGCATTTCCTTTCACTTTTTTGTCTGTGTTTATTTTTATTTCTTAATTTGTGCCTGTCGGAGTGATTGCTTTTCACTGTTAAGGGTTGAGAAAGGCGTTACTATGTATTAAATTTGATATACTTCAATACAGCGTTGTGTTATCGGGGGAAACCCATTGCTTCAAGTCTTTTAATTGGACAAAATAAATATAGAATGAAAGGATTCAATCAAATTGGCTTTAAGAATTCACAATTTAAATATGAGAATACAAACATTGCCGATGCACATTGGTTGGGAACGGACCTTCTGGAAATAGATCAATAGATTTATTTATAACATTTTGAGGTCATTTTATAGTTTGAAATTGTTAATTTGTTATTAATTGATAAGTTTAGGGGACAATGGAAACAAAAACACTTTTGAGCTGCAGCATTGACATTTAATAATATACTAAATTGTATACTATTCCTTCATTCAAACAATGGCTACAGCTTAAAACAGCTTTACTTATGCATTTTATGATAGACATTTTGCATTGTTCATTGTATCTAAGAAAACAATAATGGCACCACTGTTTTCTCTCTAATCAAATATGACACTCCCGATTGGATAAGATTTACCACCCACAAGCATTTTAATGACATCACAATTAAGCGTTCGTGTGTGTTTTCTGGCTAAACTGAAGCACTAAAACAAATTGCCATTAATGTTACTCACCAGCCGTCAACCAGCGAACGAACTTCGACACCAACACGGTACACAACAGTGTGTCAGCAATTAAACGCTGAACTACTGCTAACCTCCTGCCACAAAGCGTGCTCGCACTAAATCATCCGCACCATACGCTATTCGCGCTTGCGGCACCTTAATTGCGCCGGGCCGGCTCCCACAACGCTTCCGAAGTTGTGGGAGGAAGATATCCAGGCTATTAGAAAGCCATCTATTAACGCAGGCCAGGCTCCTGCGCATCTATGACACTTCCGATTGCAACGCTGTGAAACATGTGTTTCGTTCCGCCTCTTTGACAGTTGCTGATGGGTCGTCGGACGCGCGTTCTCTATCTCCCTTCGGTCTCGGTTTACCAGTAGCCGAAAATATGTCCCAAGCACCGAAAGTGGTGCGGTCATGTTACACTTTACGTAAGGAGTTTTTTTTTTGGGTCGTTATATCGACGTTACGAGGCAAGAAGGCCAGTTTTGTACACCGCCAGTACCCGAAAGTTTGCTGCGAAAAATCAGAGTGTACAGTTGAAATTACACTTCCGGCTGTCCTGGAAGACGAGGGGTTTCGGTAAGATCCTGCTGCGGAACGGACCCGAGCGGACACTGTTTATCTAACGCAAGGCGAAAAAGACATTTGGAAGGAGCGCGATCGAGATTGCGTGAGATATTTATGCCCCGGGTCGGGTTTGTTGCCGACACCAGAAACATCTGAAGATCTTTGAAGACGGCGTGTCGGTGTTTGGGTCAGCGTAAACAAATAATGGCAGTGGGATATTGAATTGGCCTGGAGGATGGTGATAGAATAAACACCACAGCTGATTATGATTTCCTACTGCGTGCGATTAATTATACAAAATAGGCTATAGCACCGTTTTTCATCCCTTGAGAGGCTTTAACAACGAATCGACGAATCGGACTTTCTTTCAAAAAGCGATGCCATTCCTTTTATGGAATGAAATCACTTCAGAGCGGTGATGCTCTCGTCTTGGGTCCAGCGTAACACTTTCGCACAAGACAACCGCCTCCTCTCATTGCATAAACGGACCGAAGGCCATACCAGTCCATTTTCTTCACAATCATGAGCGTGTAAAAAAACGCACATTGCGCGCATCTGTGCTAGAGTACGAGGGGCAATAAAAACAAATATTCGCTAAATTGATAATTAGTGTACGGAATCGCTTGCGCGAAGGCAGAACAACTGGGCTGGAGCGCGGTGCACTTGCTATGCACATTGTAATGAAGATGGGCAAAACAAGGCAGTACTGCGAACGATCGCTCCCTCCGGTTCCCGATCGGCGGATTATACACGACGATGTGTTTTACACACGCGCGTTCTCCAAGGGTGGACGGCAGGAGGGTGGACCCGGGTCGCATGCATTTCATTTATAAATATATACACACTGACACACACCATGCTATTTATCGGGATCGCGGAACATCGCAGCGTAACGCGGCGGATCATCGCGTAAATCTTGCATCATCGGCATTTTTCATCCTTCAACGCGTTTGCGAAAACGGCCGTGTTTTACTGTTCTTTTTTCCACGCTCCTTCCTGGCAGTGTTCTCTGTTATTCTTTCGCGTTGCTGCTGTGACGGTTGCTTTGGAGTAACTCTGGCCGATGTTTCTTCCCGGTTTTGTGTGATCTTCCCGCATCGGGAAGCTAATGAGCAGTATAGTAATCATGCGTGTCGTAGGGGCCGCATTGGATGAGAAAAACACATCTTCGGGCATGACTAATGTGCACGGTAGCGGTATTGATACGGGATTGAAACGTTACGTTAGCACTGCAAATCGTTAACCTATTGGCGCAAAAGAAATGATTGGAGCAATACGATTGAAAATGCAATTAAATCACTAGAACTGTCCGGCGGGCGGGTTTGTGACGCGTCCGACGCGCCCTGGACAGTAACAGCTGAGTGTGGGACCATAAGGTAAAAGGTACCACACGGCAAACAGTAACACACACCGAAGAATGTCCCACGTTAGCAGGTTTCCAGTTGCATCGGTGCAAGTTCATTAACACTGCTTTCTGCTGATAGTATGGATCCCGTGCTACCGTGAAAATTGTTTTCGACGAGGTAGTGGAACTTTTGGAAGACGGGTTTCCCCAGGACCTTGGAAACATTTGTGTGTTTTTAGTATGATAAAAATGCATAAATACAACCGTACTTTAATAATAAACAGGTCAAGCGAATGCGAAGTACAAATATCGAATATATAAAGCTAGTTTCTGTCTCAGGTCTATACTAAAACATGTTTTGTTTTACTTTATTCAAGCTCTCAAGTAAATAGACCAACTTCAGTTTGGGATTGTTGATTTACTTTAGATCAAAAATATTTTTTATTGAAATTAGCGACACACTGAATAAATGGCGCAACTTGGGAGCAGTAATTTACGCTCATAATGTGATCATAAGAAAACAATAATCAAACTTCTTCAGCATCTCAGTGTTGCTTCTTTTTTATCGTTCCAGGAATCATACTGCACACAAAAACAAAACCTCTAATTGATTGATCGTCTATTTCGAACAATTAACAGTCTTACGCTCGAACCCTTAGCATGACTCTGCTAAACTTAAAATCGCATCACATCGTACGGATCAATCGAATTTGCAGTTGGAATGGCTTGCATAAATAATTACTCGAGCAGGAAGTAAGCCATCGCCCGTTCCAGATCGTAAGATAAACACAGCAGCAACTCGGAACACAGTAGCTGCAGATCAAAAGAAATCGTCACAAAAAAGGTATACTATCCTTCATCAAACGTTCATCCACCCACCCCCATATGATTTCACCCATTCCTTACATGCAAAACGAAGCTGCAGAAAAAAAAGATCGCTTCTTCCGAATACACTACTCGTCCCCCTCCTTCCTTGGGTACATCCGCTCGAAAGATGTGATAATTACTCTTGGTCTCACCAGGCGAAAGAATGGGGACTACGCCTGTTCTCATGCTTTTGCGTGTAGCAACAGATGAATGAAAGTCTCCTCATTAACCCGCGCAAGCCAAAAGCCGCAATGGATCACTACCACCGATACACCCCACTTATGAATGGCTTCGGTTGTTGCGGTTTTTTTGTGTATGTCGCTATTGCCATCTAATACATCCGTGCTGGTCGTGGGTCGTCGCTATTTCAGTCCACAATCCCTGCCTCACAACACCGCTGAGATGACGATACGCAGAAGCGTACTAAGATATATCGGGCTGACGGGTTGGCTGGTGTTGTTTTTTTTTTGGTATGTGGTCATTGTACGATTTCGATAGTGTTGCTGTTACAGACTCCTGCATGCTTGTCGATCGGCGTAGGAGTGGAGACACGTAAGCGGTGGCAGTATCCGGATGGCAGGCCAGCAGGGAAGAGCAAATACACTTAGTTCTGATCTTTTTGCAACATTTTAACACTTATCACAAGCCCGGCAAGAATGAAGCAAAACAGACTGGCTGGTCAGATGGGCAGGAGCACGGGAAAGGGGAAAGAAAAAGGAAGTCTCCGTGGGATAGTGGGCGTGGGGCAGTGCGTATCGCCACTTCCTGGCATTGCGCAAATCAAACGAAGAATATAAAAGGCAAGATCTTAGCAGCAGCACTACCACCAGCAACAACTCAACCACGCTTCCGTTCTAAAAACATAAATCCAACGTGTTACTGGGGACACTTGGCTTACTGCTGTGAATAAAACACGCTTATCGACCACCAGGACGTTAGACTGCTCTCTCTCTCTCTCTGTCCGTTTTTATGTTGCGTTGGCATTTGGGGATGAAATTGTAACACTTTTGATAACAAAGTCCTCGTGTAACCAGTGACAACACGCAGTGCCGTAGTGTGTGCGGAGGCTGAAACCTATTTCTAGCAGACAGGATATGAGCAATGGCCCCAGTTGAAGGTTATGTGAAAACGCGGGTTAGTCTAATGACACGTGTCGTGTGTAAATAGGCTATCACAACACTCGGGCTCACTTGCTTGGCTGCAGTGACGCGCTTATCCGTCCATGCTGCGTGTAAGAAAACGTGATAAATCTAATATTCCACTACGCACTTTCTATACAGCCACATGATATAAACGCTCTAGAGAAGTTGATTAATAAAAATGAATAGAGAGTAATGCTTCTTGGCAAATTGACACACCCCAATATGGGACGGGTGCGTAAAGCAAGTGGGCAGTGATGTTTGCTTTTTTCTCCTATTTCCTTTCCTCGAATATGAACGTTTATAATCTGATATTCAGCTGGGGTGGACCTGTTCGATTGGGGTTTGATGTGCAGATTGAAACCAGGCACTCCACCCGCAGTAGCGTAGTAGCGGTAATTTATGGACATGCAATAAATCAGCTCCGAACAAACGCCATATTTGATGGGAGGATTTCGGGAATGACTTCATGGATCAGTGATATTGTCCGACCAGAACTAGTGGCGAACATCATTAGCGGTAGAGCTTACTGGAGTTAACATTCCGTAAGGTATTTCTCTTTTTCGAACGTATCCAATCTATTTCCAGAGAAGATCTTATAGATTGCTTGTGGTGGAGCTGCATGCCGTCCTGATTGGACAGAGCAAAAGAAGAAGCTAAGAGATCCCAAAGTCCACCGGTAATATACATCCCAGCTAGACAACGAGCTCGTTATCTACGCAATTCTAATCCTCCAACATTCCTATGCCCAATGCGATGGCAGATTTTTCTTCATTATTTCTGTCCCTACAACGTTGCAGACTTGCACTTTGATGTGCACCGGGCGCAATTACACGCAAATTAAACAATTAAACGTGTACATACGCTTTTGTACGCCATGCAACTAGGTTTCCTATCAACCTAGTTGTGTCAACTCGGCTCGTTCTTTCGCTAGTCCGCTTGTCGCCTGGCCCAAAATGGCCTCATTTTCGTTGATGGCTTCCCAGCATTCTGGGCTGGCTGATCTCATCTGAAGTAATTATGTCATCTCGCCTGATGATTGAATAGACCCGCGATGCACAAACACACATCCGCCCCGATGGTGTCATCTGTAGATTGCATCAACATTCTTCGCGAATACCTTTTTACCACCATTCTGGTAACATATGCTCGATCGCTTTTTCTCGGGTCGAGTTTTAAGGCCGATAGCTCCGCATGCACACTTGCGCTGGTGGCAAGCTTCCAATCATGGAACGCGTGCGCGCACACCATGTTCCAAGAGCAGCAGGATTCCGATCGAAGCTTCCGAAAGGGCACACGCGTCAAATGCGATGGTGCAGGGCTGGCGTATGGCCCTTGGGAACTCTCCCGGGCGCTTCATGGGTGGTCCTGCGGCCAGGGTTGCGTGAAGTTGGGACGTGATGCGGTGAGTTATGCACAGTTGCGGGTGCTTCCGATCATTTTCTAACGAGCCGGTACGCCGTATGTTATTACCGATTTTCTACTCAAACTCTTCCACACCGTTGCTAGCTTCCGTGTGTGTGAGATCAATGTTTACCCGCCCCAAACGGGGGTGGCATGCGGTTTGCGGTTCAAGAAAAGGGAGTTTTTTTTGTGTTGATCGAATTCAGATCCACACGCTGTTTACTTAAGGGAAGTTGAAATGATGGACAGTAACGCCGATTTCAATGGTTAGGAGATGCTGGAAGCAAGGCATTGATTTCACTCGTTTGAATTTAACGTTCCAAACGCTGATCCAAGACGCTGATGCACGTACAATTGTAAAAGTGCAGGCCATCTGTGCTGCCAATCCACTATTTTGTGAGGGTAGCGGCGCCAGCAAGGCTTGCGCAACCGATGTTTTGATTTACAGGCATGTCTTTAACTATTTTGGAGCGGTCTTACGGTCTTCTAAAAACAAACAAGTTATCACAATATCGAGGTTTTGCTGCATACGTTGGGTCTAGATGTCATCTTAATAGATGTTGAAGCAGATGTATTGCTAAAACTAGAGTATAAAATGTATCTAAAATCAATTGAACGAATGTTTCAGTTTGAGTTCTTCACTAAATCCAACAAACTCTTAAAACCCACCAGCACCAATGGCGTACCATTTAACACTTCCAATTTGTCCCGATAGTCATCTGTTCATAGATTATTTCTCTTTATTATACATCATCCCACTTAAGGCAATGATCGCTAACCGGCGAGTTTCGCTTTCAAACCGAAAGGCAGACGCCCAGAGTGAAAAAGAAGCCACAAAACCCAAACACACACACGCTCTGGTCGCCTTGGACTGGTCAGATCTCCGACTCAACCGACGCACACCGCTCGGCGAATCGTAAATCGGATTTTGTGATCGAAAAATCAGCAACGCCAACGCCAACAGCACAATCATCCAAAGCCGAACCGGTCGAACGGAGCGAAACAGCGACAAAAGTAGGGTTAGCTTTTGCCGTCACGCAATCTCGGTACAGCAATCTCGGGCCGCGGAAAAGTAAAATCGCCAACAAAACAAAACCCCGTCCGGGAAGAAACACTTTGCACAGTCTTCTCCGTCTCCACAGCTTTCTTGCCTTGACAGCGCATTAGGTCAGCACGTACGGCCACTCATGTAGGAGTTACGGGTACGGTTGGTCACCACATCACCCGGTTTGACTATAAATTTACACTACACCAAACAGCACGACCGGCGCCGGTTCTCCCGCGGAGAACCACCCCACCGTCAGTGACATCGGGATCGCAAAAGGAACACCGAAACGAATCGTGCCACCTCCGGGAAGGAAGGACATTGCTGCAACATACCCAACGAGCACGATTGGGTGGACAATTATCTCGTCACCTTTTGGAAGCGATTCGAGCCGCTCAGTGCAGTGATGTCAGTGATGGCGGGGAACAAGCAGGTTGACATAGACCCCGAAGAAGGTTTCATGTTCAAAATGCACCCAAGATGCAACAAAGTGCGGTGGCAGCACACTTCACGGATGTGATTTATGGACAAGAAACGCTTCATAGAAGGAGGATGCCACTTGCAATCGCTGCTCTGCCTCCCTCGGCTTGGAGCCGTTCGCGAAACGACTTCCGACGGTAATGAAGACTGGCGCTTGTGCGGCACCACACGGCGATCTTGCATAATGGCAATGCATCTCCCTTGAACTCCAGGAATGGCGGCAAGACACGCTTGTCGCTGGGCGACGTTTTTTTTTCGCGGTTTCCATTAAGGGCGAAACCGGGTGCGTGATCGTGAACGAAAGCAAAACTAGGTCCACCACTTCGCGGTTGGTTGACGCTAGAACTGGGTGCAAGGTCTTCTGTGTCTCTCTGTGCTGTGCCCGCTGGGTGGACCAAGCAAGCCAAAACTGAAACCCCAATTAGTGCGTTCTGTTTGCATTTCGAGCAGAACATTTCCAAGAAGTGAGATGAGAAAATAAGGAAGAAAGGAAGAACCTCCCTATACTGCATCACCATGTGGCAACTTGTTGCGAAAGATACCGACGAAGCGAATCTGCTACACAGGACAGCAGGCGGTAAGATGGTGCGTGCAGCCGTGTAAGAAAGATTGTTTTGGAGGGATTGTTTCTGAGACGATTTACACATAATCCAGTACCACAGAGCTTCGAATGAAATCTCTAAAGAAGTTCATAACCACTCAATGAACCAGTTAAGCAGATGGCACGCTAATTAAATAAATCAAGCTCACTAATAAATGCATATTAATTGTGGCGTGGACATAAAACCCAACATCCCTTGCACATCACTCATCACTTGGACGCTACACCATTTTTGGGCTGCTGCCGTGAATTAATCTGGAACGACTTCTGCGTCCCGAGCACCGAGGCCCGATATCCAGCAGAGGAAAAATGGGAAAATTCTAGACTGCAACAACGGCTGCAACGGTGGGTCGTTACAGAAAAGGGGGCATCAACAATTATAAAACGGGGGTGTCTCGTCACTCGTCCCAAACGGAGAGAGAGAGAGAGAAAGCGGTGGCTCTGTTCGGTGGGGGTAAAAATAGAAAGAACTAGGAAAGTGTCTGAAAATAAATTCCTTCACGCGTAAACAAAACCTTTCCACACCGGGAGGGAGCGGGTTCGGCAGATGCAGCACAAGATGTAGAGAGTGTTGCATCGTCGCATCGCCTGCGTGGACGCGCTTATGGCTACGTAGGAAGGAGTAGAGTTTCTTGCATGGGATGTGTGGTTGTTGTTTTTTCACTCTGCAGTGTCCATGCAAGGTAGGAGCGTAAGCTGGTTGTTCCTGCTTGCTGGACACTTTCCACAACTCAGAAAGAAGGATGAAGATGGAGGCGATTTTCGCACTTTCTATTTTGCATATGGGTCAGAAATTGGGTTACAAAAAATAGGGAAGGTATTACATGCTGGACCATGTGACGATCATGAAAAACAGATCGTTAAGCGTGGAGATATTAAGGTGAGGTATGCCAAACTTACTTTCCCTCACCTTTTATTGGTCTAAGAGTAGCTTTCTGAAATCCGACGATCCACCGTTGGAAGCAGACATCTCCTGAGAAACTCAGTTTATTGCGATTCTTTGAATTCTGAAGGGACCTCCCAGAACATCCTCATTTGCCGAAACATCTGCCAGTCCATTGCAAAGGTTCGCACGCCACACTGAGCAACTCCAACGGAAATACAATTTGTGTTTATGGGAAAAACAACTTCCCCGGCATAACATTAAACACCGCGCATAGGCGGTAGAACAAACTTCTTTGAGTTTCCGTAAAGGCAGATGTGAGATCTGCGAGGGTTCGGAAATCAATCAACCGAATAGTGTTCACTCGCACATACAGACGATTGTGCAATCCTTCTTCACGAACGAATGCATGCAGCCCCGACAGGATGGCGACGATAGCCTGTCTGTGTTTATCCCCGATTTGCTCCATTCCAAAGCTTCAAACCTGCCAAAGTCATGCCAACGAAAAACCTGAGCAAACGTTCTTAAGATGACATCCCGAGTCTGCCTACTCTCCGCGTACAGAAACCGCGGTCTGATTCATGAATGGAGCTGTGTGAATTTCCATTCCCCATTCCAAGCCAGATGAGTTGGAGACGAAGCGATTAAAACCGCTGGTACGGAGGTACAGCACCTTTCGGGATCGAAACAACAGTGCGCGGTGGAAAAACAACGCCCGCCTGGAGCCGGCATCCGGACCGGAGAGTTGTTGGGGATGCTATTTTTGTATCGCCATAGCGAGCCAGCCAGTCAGTTACCCTGCCTGCCTGCCCGGCATGGACGACGAATGGAAATATTTTATTACACCTAAATGTACACACACGCCTTCGGAGCAGAGGCGATTCTGGTCTGTTGTATTGCATGTGTGTGAAAGCATTAGGATGCATTCAAGACGTTCTGGACCTGGAGAGGAGCCGAACGATATCGTCAGGTCAATATATGCCTTGGATGACGCTGTCGTTCACTGAGAATAATTTATTCGATTCCTCCGAAGATGTTCCATTAAAAAAAAAGAAAGATGCTAACATAATAGCAATCATGTGACTCTCGATTGAATGACAAAGTGAACCAATTAGGCGTATAAAGACAGACACACAAGACACCTGAAGTTATACTGTCGCTTTCAATTGATATTTCAACACCTTAACCATGGTTAATAATGGCGCTAATTCCGTACCCAAGTCCGGCACGCAAATCATTCAAACTTAAGTACCAAATGTACCTTTCATCTTACGTCTGTTTCCACATCCCGGTGTTTGAAGTATACCGAGACGAAGCACGACCGACTTTATGCCATCGGCTCCATAAATGGGCACCGAGAATGCATAAAATTGGACCAGTTCCATTTTTGGAATGGTTTTCGCACGATACTGCTCCGGCGAAGCTTGGCGACATGGCATGCAAGTGCAGTGGCGGGAACACGTTGATGCGTAATCCATGTCCCGCCCTTATCCAATTGAGGTGCAGTTTGGTCCGGGTGGCAGGTCTGAAGAGCAGGAGGTATATTGTTGGCAGCAGCAGAACTCTGGTGCCGTAAGTAAATGCTCTGTTTACTTCCAACCGACAACAAACAGCGCCCAAGAGTATGCGTTACGGAGTGATCGGATTCTTAGATTCTTCTGCCTCTGTTTACTCACAACAACAATCTAACGAACCTGTGTTCGGAAAATCGCGTCTTCCCTTCCAGATTGATAGAAGCGTAGGGCTGGCTGGCAGTGCAGCTGGTACAATTCAATGCACAATAAATATCACACTCACCGACGAGTCACAGCCATGTGACGAACTTCAGGCGAGAGTCGTGTGTCTCGCTTCCGTACACTGTGTGCAGTTTCTTACCCGTAGACTTTGGTTGAATTATCACCCGGAATGCCATTACTGTCTACATTTTCCCAATTTCCACCCGTCAAGCGATCAAGCGATCAACGTGTTGGATGTTGATGATCGAACCAGGAGGATCTGGGAGGACGTTTCCCCCGATACATCATCTGGCGATTTCGATCCGGTTCGGCGTGGAGGACACAAAGAAAAAACGAGGAAGCATCAAGACAACTTCGGCGGCATGCAACATACTCAACAACGAAACCGTCTCAGTTTGCGTTTGAAGTTATAAATATCGACGAGGGAATCGTGGAAGGTAGAAAAAGTGGAGCAGCAGCAGCTTCATCTGCACGGGAAGAGCACCAGCTAGGTGGCTAGTGTGTTTGTTTTCAGCACGTTCTCGCATCTCGTTTAGCAATCTGGAGAATGCATGTTTGAAGTGGTGTACTCCACCGCCATCAAAGCGACTATGCTGCCGAAGTGTGTATAATGTCCCGCGAACGAAAGGCACACTCTTCCTGCCATTCTCCGATCGGCATATTGACCTATTAAAAATGGCTTTAACCTCTCACCGGGCTCAGGATAAGATAGATGGGAGTGAGGCGCGTTTAGAACAGTGATAGATTACTTAACAACTTCAGAAGCTACTTCACACTAACGTGAAAGGCAGCCCCCGTAGTAAGTGATCGATTGCCGGGCTGTTGCAGAACTCTCGGGCAGCAACTCTCTTTTTCTCTGACACTCTCACACTCAGCTCCCTTAGTGGTTCGAGTCCGAGTGTGTTGAAGGTGGCGTTTCAAATCAAATTAGGTAGTCACCGTCCTACGCGCGGAAAGACTGTCCAAAAAAATGGTTGAAATTGAAACTGATCTTATACCCAAACAGCTGATCGCCCAACAGAGATAGAATGTCTTCCATATAGGGCGGGCAGTCCAAAACACTAGAGACGCGCCAGAGTTCCCCTCATGACATCTTCAAAGAAGCACCTCCCCCCCTCCCATCAGAAGGCAGCATGTGGGATACGTATTCGATGCCATATCTTGTCATGATGATACCTTACGTCCTGATGCTGCTGTGCCGAGTGTGGATCTGCTGCCAGTTCTTTTTTTTTGTGTAGACCGACGGTGTAGAAATGTTTACATTCGATTCTTAACATCTAATTTATTTCGTATTAATGGGTTGAACGAACATACAACCATACCGTTCGCAGGTCGTAACACCATCCGTGCCAGGTTTCTGTAACGAGTCTTTCGGGTGGTTCGAGTGGCGGTAATGACTTATTATTGTTACATATCGCTGTAAGGGCTGGAGGATTACGATCGTGGCTGAAACAAATAACCCAAAAAGGCTCGTGCAAGTGTTTCCTCTAATGGATTTACGAACGGAAACCTGACACCTTACTGTTTTAGAGTTTGAGAGAAACAGATTTCCGCTCATAATCGTCTGGAAGTGAGCTGTGTTGATGATCAAGTGTATTTTTACAGCCACAAATCAATGCCCCCCTTGATCCGGAATGGAGCAATGGAGTAAGCTTATCAGCTAACAAAACGGTTAACGTACGTGTCAACTGACAAGCGACTGTGCGGAACATCTGTCAAAACTGAGATTCTTCAAAACACTGCACTGCGATCACTTCCATCGGGTAATCGTAACCTTTACTGTAGTTGGCGATACTGGACAACCAGCCCCACCAACAGCTGCTAGCAATCATCTTTAGTTCTACTACTTGTGCAAAAAACAATCATAATACCCACTGTCAAGACGACAGGAAAAAGCGAATGCACGAAATAGCCGAGCAATGCTAATCTTGAGCAGTAGCTCATTTCACATTCCAACACCACCAAGCGGCTCATTCACTGTAAGCCCTAGAAGCAGATGTATATCCGGCCGTACTGAAGTGCAACCGACCGCGGGATGGTGGCAAAAACTTTTCGGAAGGAAACATAACGTCATGGTTCGAAAATAAACTGGAGCAGCGGTTATGAGGCGAACGAACAAAAAGTTGCATGTCGCATAGCCGAGAGCGCTCTCGGCATTTGTGTTTGCGCCGCATTGTCGACCGTAGGGTCGGGGTTGGGATGTTTCTCTGCACTGCAATCGGGCAGTAGGGATGATGGAAGATGCAGCCAGCTCGACATGAGACAGCAGCGCATAGTTTTTGTTATTAGCATAAAGCAAATGAGTTCGTGGGTGTAAAATGGGTTTAGATTTCTATCGTGCGGAGTTGACACGCAAGGGGTTTCGTTCGTTTGCGACACAAATTGATCCATTTGTAGGACGCTAGGCCGGGTGCCTGTCCTGATCCAGACAAGATATTAGACAACATAATTGGTGCTCGTTTGGGCGATTTAAATGCTGCCTGGTTTTGTACTGCAAAATTTAATACACTTGATTAGTTCCTGGTAGATAAAGCTTAACGCAATTCGCAGACTTCCCACACGCTCTAGGGAATGTCAGAATGCTTGGTTTGCACACGAGATTTGAACGTCTAGAATGTGTAGCATCTAGTCTGGACCGTTGTGGCCAGTAGAGTCAAATCAAGCTCCAGCGTCCTAATTGCGTACGACGTGACGGAATATAACTTATCACCAACAGCGAAACAAAAAGTTCACCGCGAAAGGTTAGAGCTAACGTGCGGTTTAATCAGTCTTTTCTTTAACAACACCGCAGTCAACGTAGCATAAAGCAAAGTCCTGTGATGTCAATGAAAAGAACATAGACATTCAAACGGACAAACCAACCGAGCAATAGAACTCTCGGTGGCAAAAGCGAACATCTCGCTTTTAGAGAAGATGCTCCGTGTCTGCTGATAAGCTACTGAAATAACATTCGCAGCAAGCGTCGATAGGGGAGGATTTCATTGCAGAACGATTTCAACGATGGCACGGAACACTAAAGCAAACCATTCATCCTTTCGCTTTGGAACCCGCGTCTAGGGTTAGCCGCCGTCGATAACCTTTTCGAGCGGTTGAGGCCACACGGGAGGAAGACCGAGCGTGCGCGCAACTTTGTGGTCTTTGAAGGAAATTTTGAAACACAATCCAGGGGAACAACATATGGTGTGCCTTGGGTTGTGCGCACATCCGAAGGACCGTGGTGGCAATTTTACGACCGCCTGCGGAAACTATTTCCGAACGCAAGTGAAATAATAAACCCAATTGCATGACGTGTGAGCAAATATTTTCTCTACGCCCGCACAACAGTATGCACTTCTTCACTTGCATGTGCCCTTTCCTCGCCCATAAACAACCGCCTCCGGTAATCGGACAACGAAAACGGTGATGTCAGCGTACCACAGACCCTCCCGAACGTCTCCCGGGATTACATTCTGGCGTTGGCGAAGGTGCAACATCCCGGTTGCGTTTGTAATATAAACTGACCTCTTTGATAGGAGGGCCGTAAGTGAGCGAGGGCCAGGCAATGTAATAGAAAAAGCCGACCCGCGGTGACGATGGCGACGAACTGTGTAAGTATGAATGAACGCGGATCACTGCGCATCTTTGCGGGTTTTTAATCAAGACAGCGAGGAGGTCCAACGTCTGTGCTGATAGGACCGGCGGAAAAATAATCTACGAATGATTACCCGATCAGTACTGCATCGATGCCATCGTACTAATGTGCTTCGCATCAGCAAATAAACACAAGCGGACGAGTTTTCCAAACTTT
The DNA here is from genome assembly GCA_000349105.1 of Anopheles epiroticus. Taxonomy (NCBI): domain Eukaryota; kingdom Metazoa; phylum Arthropoda; class Insecta; order Diptera; family Culicidae; genus Anopheles; species Anopheles epiroticus. The sequence continues at coordinate 55,235 of KB671891.1, forward strand.
TCGTCAACCGTGGCCAATAGCCTGCACTTCTCCCTGAACGGTGGATGCAATGCTGCGGGAATGGTAGACAGGAACCAGATCCTCAGCTTGTGCTACTTTGTGTTAATGAGCTAAACACATAACCTCTGCGCGGACGGACGGTTAATGCAATGATCTGCTGTACTCCTGTGGGGCGAGATGGAATTTGCACGCATTAATTAATTGCCTCGTCGCGCTCGGACATGCCACGGCAAGATTGACAAGACAAGACGTTAAAAAACTATGTAGTGCAGCACCAATCGTAGCGCAATCACACAAATTGTGCAGCACAGATTGTCTGGCGTGAGATAGAGCGAACTATCGCGCGTTGATCCATTCAGCACGAGCTGCGCCACTGCCTGCCACGTGCCGCAGTCGTTCGTTGTAGTTTAGGAGGGTGGTTTAAGGCATTGACTTAATCGCTGCAGTGCTTGAAGAGGAGCACTGCAGGAACAATGTTTTCATTATCGTGTTGTGCCACCAATCCAATTCCGTCCAATCTGGCTCAATTGGGGGAAGTGTGTGTTACCATGCGGAAGTAGAACTAGGATAGGCGTTTCTTCCGAGGATCTATGAACTCATTCGTCTCTAAATGTGATCTACCTCCATTGCCTTAGCTAATTTCCAGCGCTCTTACTAAATCTTTCAAGCATGAGCGAAGATTACACTGTCTCGGCTGTAAAGCATGCAGATCGGCTGTAGAGCGTGAGGAGCAACATCTTCCTCCGATAACCTTTGTGCGATCTGCGTGTGTTTAGTGTATAAAACAAAACGAAAAAGACTTCCTCCACTCTCGGGAGGCGCTCAATGCCAAATTTGGAACGGACATCACGAAATAAAAGAATTTAAAATAATTACAGCAACAATCCCTACCGCACTGATAATGTGCGGCGGCACTCCGACACCGAGCAAATTGTGCGAGACGATGGGCGATTAAGGCACTTCTTCCCAATCGTCTCTTTGCTTCCCGTACTGGTCTTCCGCGCGATCTTTCCGAAGCTTTCGTTCTACAATCAACGGCTGGGTCTGTATGCTTGTCCTTGAGGCTGCTACTTCTTTCCTGGACACTCGCGCACATGTACATTTCGAAATGCTTTAATTCCCACTTATCAAATTCCATGATGTCGGGACGTCGTGAGCGCACATTCCTTCCGTTAACGGCGGTCAGCACCAACATCCATACGTTAGACAATAATAAAAAAAGGCAAACATTTGCAGAGCGTCCAACGTAATGCATCTGTTTTAAGCTAGTGCCAAACACACAACCTAACACCTCGGATCGTTGTAATAACATTAAGACTTTCAAGTCCTCGGTGTGAAAGCGCACTAGATGGCGCAGTTTTTGCTTGCTAGAATTCACAGAAACGAATCAACGAACAACACTTGGCTCCTCAAAGCAGAGGGAAATGTGGGCCAACGTGTGGTGGCGGACGAGAGTAAAAAAAATAGCCCAGTTGGCACAAAACGGACACAGTGCTGTTCCCGCAGGATGGTACCCGATGTGGGAACATGGTTGCAATGGCTATTTGCAAGCACACTTCAATGGCCGGGGTATCGGATTCGTGTAAGCGAGCTTTGCTCGCAGACGGTGGCAACGATTTGGTCCTTCGAGTGCGATCGGGTCAGTGTGCGTCATCTCGGGAAAATGGGTGGAAGAGTGGCAGAATTGATGTCACCACCTATTTTAAGCTATTTCAAGTACTAACGAAAGGAATACTGGCGCTTTGGTGATTTGCTTCTCATTGTTCGTCAATCTAATGCCGATGCTGAATTAATTCCACCACGCTTTGAATATCGTCACACTGCGCAACCTCATTTTACATACTTTGTAAGCCAGCTTGCTTTCGTATCCAACTTCCGGACGGAAGCGGGACGACATCCGCGGCAGATTTCATGCTCGCCAGCATCACAGCTGTGCACGCCACACGGTGTAGGCCACAGCGCTCTTATCACTTTCGGTTCTTCCTCGGCACCCCTCCCCCCACCACCAACATTGCGCCAAACGAGTTTTGCCCTCGCACGTTCGTGACGGCTCCATCGCACAGTTTCCAAAGGCTCGCGAGAACGAACGAGCGACGACACAAGCGTTAAAAATAACACTTCAACTTTAACCTCATTACTACAGCCTGGCACCGATTACCGAGAACTGTGCGCGGGATGTCCGTGCACGACAGAGTGGCCCGTCGTTGCTGTCGCGGCCGGAAAGCCGACCCATTGGCAAACGGGCGCTCAGCGACTCGCCAACTCGTTTCCCCGTTTGATAAGACCCTGCGTGGTGTTGTGTGCTGTGAAGCGCTGAATCGGACATCTGACGCACGATCGGAAAGACGGATCGGGTGGAGGTGTGGGGATGGCAAAAAAAAAGTTGTGAGTAAGGTTTCTGGGTTGGGGAAAATATACTGCGGAACGGGAGGGTAATGAGATGGTGGTAGGTTGGTCAAATTTCGAGGGTCAGAAGTGATGAGACGGCAAAGCGTGCAGCACGAGGTTGGCAAAAATTTGGATAACAGTGAGCCAGGATATGGAAAGGCGTTCAAGTGAAGGCTTCCTTATCTGAAGACTCTTTCACTAGTTCGTCAGATACACAATTTTATAATTACGTATTTCATTCATAAGGGTTTGTCCGACGCAAACGCACAACTCAAACACGCGAATGACTGTGATATCAGGTCATTCAGGCAGTGATATGAACATAATTCAATATATGAATTAAAAATTGTATGTTTTCTAGAACATTCTTATTTTCTTTTTATCTAGCATCTGACAGAACAACCTGTTGTTGATCAAGGCTTAGCTAAGCAGAAATGGTCTTGACTTGTCTATTATTGTATGTACTAAATATTTCAGGATTGTCAGTCTTGTGTATGGAAAGGTTATATGAATGGTATTGAAACAACTCGTCAGAGATATACACCATTACTTCACCACCATCCTATGCTAGTTACAGGCTGGTCATGAAGAATGTTATCCGCTGCCTTTCTCTACTGAAATACTTCTCACTTTAAATACAGAATTTTTTATCAATAAACTCCAGAAGAGTGACTCAGTGGTCTAAATGGTAACAGCGTAGGCCTGTGATACGACGTAGTATCCATTCGGATCGTTGTCGCCTCCCATACGCCGGATTGACTTCCCCCCCCCCCCGCCCTTCTTATGCAGGATAACTAAACTATCTTGCTATGAGTACACAAAGTCACAGAAAAATGCAAGGAAAATTATTGCTCCCAATGGCCTTGACCATACAAAGGTTACCAAACCCCAGCAGAGAGTGTTAAAATTTGCTAAAAGAATAATTTTACAACATGATTGGAATATTTAACTAAAAATTCAAAACACACTACTTCAAAGCAGAAAACTGTCAGAGAAACTTTTCCGAAAGTACGATTGAAGAGTATGTAACAGTTCGATATATCTGACAATACAGAAACAATATTATATTATAATACATTATGCTATCATTGAATGAAATGAGGGAATATAATACAAATTCCAAGACACTTTCTGTAACTCTATCTGAATACATCAGCATTTTCCACAAAAAAAATAATTTATTTCCATGTAGAATAAAAAAAATGCACCTTGTTTTCTATGTAAGATTACATTTCCAATTATTTCAACAGAGTTTTTAAATATTGAATCCTTAGTTTTATAGCAACTTAGAAACTCCTCTGATACCTATATATCATAAAACAACCAATAAACTTCTTCAAATAATAAAAACATAAACAGTCCAAACATTGTTTAAATCAGAACAACTGTATTGCACCTACCGCTGCCGTTGATGGCTGCAGAAGCAGAAGCACCGAAGTTACGAAAAGCGCGACACCAAGCGTCACCGACCGTGCGGAACTGCGGCGCCTCCGGTGGACGATGTCCTTACATTCCAGACCCCCCGGTAGCGTGGGGTCCGCGGACCGCTGCATGGCTCTCCGTGTTTGCCGACGTACCTTCGCACACACGTACACTCACTTTTCACTCGCGTTCGTTTTGTCCCGACCTTTCCTCAGCTACGCCTCTCGAACGGCATGGGCGCGTTGGGCACACATGCACACGCGGTCGATCAAATGCTACTTGAAATGATTCCTTTCACGCGGGCGAAGGATCAACAGCACGTAGTTCCGGAATGTGACGGAATGCCGGGAAGCAATGTGTCTCAGTTCAATCGACGCCTTCCTCCCTCTTTCGTTTTTGCGTGAGCCCAGAGCCCGTATGCTCCGAGCCCGAGGCCTTCTGTTGTTACAGGTACTACCGCCAACCAGGGAGATCCAAGATCCCTTCCCAATGGGTGCGTCTTGTGCGGTTGGAAAATCGCCGCGAGAAAAACCGAACGGACGCCGCCTCGTTCCGAACACGCAAGCAACACACGCGCGCGCGCTCCGATCGAATGTTCTGAACGTTCGAATCGCTACTAACGGGCCCGGTCCGGGCGGTCACATTTTCTTGCCATCTTGCCGGCTCGGCCCCGTCCGGATTCTGTGCCACGCACGTCCCGACACAGCCCCGCGCGCCCACAAGCGCGTCCCGATCGCGACCCGAGCGCGTTCCGAGCGCGGCCTGATCCGGTTCGGGCACGCGAGTCCACCGCCGGACGCGCGCAAGAGCTCGAGAAAATCGCCGAGATCGCCTGAAAGTCAGTACACTGTGAACGATCGGACGCGCTGGATCGGTAGCTGTGCGGTCCCGTCATACTGCTGCGCCCTGGTGGTGGTCCCGACCCGAGTGTAGGCACTTTGGACAATTTTTCCATCACACACACCGACACACACACACACACGCGCACACACACGTACATTTTCCTTTGAGCGGGGAGTGAGTGTGCGGAGCGGAGTTGGCTCCAGAGGTTCGACTTTCTTCGCCCTGCAGACCCTGCATCTTTGCGGGCTTCGCGGTGGCGCGTTGGTCGAGACTCGCCGAGACGGTGAAAGGGCTCCACGACGATTCGCGTTCGGGTGGCCAGCTTTTTCCTTCCCGCCCGCCTCCGGAACCGAACGGACACCGCGAGTGATCTTGGTCTTCTGGTGCTTGGTGCAGCATCCGAGTGGAAAGAACAGCGTTGTGATACTCCGCAGTGCAACCGCGGTGAATTCGTTCGTGCTTCGTGTGCTATGAATCGTTCTTACGGGATGTGATTTTTGCGTTGCTTTGAGTGATGTACTGGAATCGTACATTTGCGACCGACTTGAGACATTTACTAAGAGAGGGCTGTTTCGTTTCCTCTTTGCAGAAGTGATCATTTCAGGGCGATTCTTCGAGTGAAGATTTTGGTCCTTTTTGCACGCACCGACTTGGAATTCTTTCCGTTACTTTCTGTTCGTTAATTTTGTTGATTTTCTGTTTTTCGTTCACTTTTGTTCCTAAAAGTAGAAAGCAAAAAAGTGTAAATATTATGATTCCTTTATTGCTCGTGTTACACGTTTCTTCAAAAACCAAAAAATCTACATCTTAAATTCTTACCACTCTGTGAATCATATCTCATAATCTTCTACAATTGCTTCCCGTCCCAGTGAAGGATTTCAGTGTTTAATTCCGCTCGAATTTTCCCACCAGGAAAATACGGAGGAGATAAGCGCGAATCGAAACGACTACAAAAACCAAATGCAAATTGTGATATTGACCGTGCGGCGTGTCTGTTATGCCAGTGAATAGAAAGAGTGCTAGCTGAGTGTGCCGGAAAGTGTTAACATTAGCAAAACAAGGTGTAATTTTCTGTAGCCTAAAATCGAAAGTGTTAACGAAAGCCAGCCCCGTTTGCAGCCGCGGGTACCGTAAAGTGAAAATTTGTTCTGCGCCAAAGACTTGCCGACCGAGTCGAGTCTTGCCAGCGCTTTCTGTGGGCCCGCCGAAGCACGATCCGTGCCCGATCCGCGTGCCTGTCTACAGCCAAGCTGGCTAATACTCGCTGCTAGTCGACCCGTGCTACATCGGCCCTGCTCGTAGGGCTGTGCGGTCAGGGCCACCATCACGATGGGGACCCGAATAAAATGGTAAGACGGTCGAGGGTGAGGGCTACACACGTATGTGTTACGAGGATGAGCACACACCTTTGCACTTTACTTTCGATGGGTTACCACGCTAACGAGAACTAGCAGCAGCAGGAGCAGCTGGGAAACACTGATGCCATTGCTGTTCCCAGTTCCCGACGTCCGGTCGGATTACGCTGAGTCGGATCAAACGGGTCGCACTAGTATGCGCCCACGTCCCTCCAGTGCTGACGGAACCGAAATGGAGCGCATGCAGACGGAATGCCTCTGGCGGGAGTATGCTGCCGTGCTGGAAGAATGTACGCTTATTAATTTGCTTGTTGTGGCAAATTTCTTGTCAACACGGTTACGGCAGCAAACTGTTTCGTAGCCGTGGTCATCGGGCAAAGGCGTTAATTTGTTTTTTTTAACAGTATTAATTTTGATTTGTAAAACATATCAAATAATTATGACTAGTCTGCTTTTACCTGAAATTCAATATGTTATTGATTATTTTACTTAAAAAAGTGCATGACATTTACATGGCAGAGTGTGGATGGTTGAAATAAAACGCTATTTTAAAGAAAGTTTTTTAGCGTTTCTAGAACAAGTAGAAGGTATTAATTCAGCAAAACGGGAAAATTGACTGAAACGCAAAAAGAAACCTATTTTAGCAACCTTTTTTTTATATTTGCTCCGATATACTATTCAATTTCTAGGAAAGTAGTTGAAATATACGCAATTATTTTATCTAAGGATTTCATTGTACATATTTCAACTGTTGTTAGAAAACATAATTTGAAATGAAAGTTAAAGGATTATAACAGATTTTTTTTACATATTTTGTAAAAGTAATTGTAAACGAGAAGTCATAAGTAC
>KB671892.1:0-57693 GCA_000349105.1 Anopheles epiroticus
GTGTGTGTGTGTGTGTGCACACTCCCAGGAGCTTTCTAAACCTCTGGCAGTATCGAATCTGCCAGCCTGCCTAGGAACTGCGGTGCTCTGTGTTTTTGGTTCTGGGTTTGGGCAAAAAAGGTGAATTTTGCTGCCCGATGGTTGGGGGCCCGTAAACAGCCACGCATAGCCCCATTTGCGAGAAAAGTCGTGTGTGATAATGATTTCATGCTTCGGAAACAGGCAAGCTAGCCGAAAGAGTGATATCTGTTTTCCCCTTACAGTAGCCGAAAGAATGATACCCCTTACACCGTGAACATTACAACCAAATAAAACATTGATTACGGCATCAGGAAGGGGGTGTGCCGTGTTGGGTTCATGGGAAAAGGCAAGAAATCGTATTTATTTTCTTGATCTTGCAAAGATGTCACGTTCTGTCAACTGTGGGGAGCAAAGTGGTAGTCGCACGGTACATCCGCATTTCCTGCCAGAAATGGCATGATAATAAAACGGAAAACTATCCCTGGACAGGTAAACATTTTTATGGACTTGTGGTTGTTGCATTCTCCGGAGTGGAGGGGAAGGAAGCAAGAGTGAGTACCAGTCAAAATGGAACAAATTGAGGATAAAGGTAAAACGTTCTTAAGGCCGTTTGAGTTTCTTTTTATCTAGACATTCCTTTTTGATGTGTTTTGAAGAAAATGTGTCATACAAATATTAAATATTTAATGAAATTAAATATTTAATTAAATATTTTATAGTTACCATTTTCAAGGGCTTATTTCCAATTTCTTTGCTCTTATTTTTATGTTTCGAGAGAATGTTTCCCGAATTTATATAAAGCTCTGTTTGTATTTTATTTGTTAAAGCTAAGTTAAGCTGTTACGGCACATCGAATGCATACCGCTTAGGTGATGAGGAAAGTGATTTTCCCATCGGCCCACCCTAGCAGCTCCAACTTCCGGCAGCTTAATCCATGTGACAACAAGCACCACGGATTAAGCGGACTTAGTTACAATTTCCAGTGCTCCCGGTCCGTCCCCTGGCCGTGGTTTTCAGTGTTGAAATCCGGGCAGGTCCTTAATATGTTCACAGAACTTTAGGCAACGACGTTGTGGGTGTGTATGTGTGGACTTCGAAACGGAGCCCATGATCAAAGCCTGCCATTCCGATGGAGAAGGTTTACTGCCCTACCATTTTTTTCTCCCTCCTTTTCGCTGCGGCATGAAAGCCACATCATGTGTGGGTGCCTGTTTTGTATGGGGAAGGATTTTGTACACCGTGTCGCCGAAAGCTAAAACTCTCGTGCTTTATTTAGTGCATTCATGCACCTTCCCCACGGGTAGTTGCTGCTGCTTATGCACCTGGACAACGTTGAACCGCAACACTGCTGCTTCTCGCCCTGCCGAACTGGTGACGATGATGATGCAAACCGAGAGACGGCCGGCCAAACTTGTGTATAAAATGGTCACTTACACTCGCACACGGTGCACGGTACGCAAATGGTGGAAAAAGAAAAGCCTTTCCTGAGCACGCTTTACGGGCAGGGATGGGTTTTGTGTGTGTATGTGTGGTTAAGCTGCACACAAACTTTATGCAAGCGTTTTCGTCAGCCTTTTCGGCCTGCAAATTTTAATTAAATTCCCTCTACAGTTTACTCCTCTACTTCCGAATGCTGCGTAAGACTCGAAACGTGTGTGTGTTGATGTCGTATGATGATGAAAAGTATGGCAATGAAAACTTACCAGCACACTCCCAGAACGTAAAGGCCTGTTTTACTTATACCGTATATGTATGACTCTAAAGCTTGAAAATACCGATAAACTTTCACATAGTCATTAATGTTCCATTGGACTGTAGAAACAGAAATAACTCGTGATAAATGTTTCGTTCGATATCATTAGTAAAGTATGCGATGGAATAATGTGTGCAATAACTTAAACTGTAAACGTTCAAAAATTAAAGTTGTACAGGACATTTCGATCAATATTAAAGCTCACGTTTAGAGTATCGTTTTCATCATCCATTTGTTCAATCCTTAGGTATCAAACCGGTTTAATATTTATTAGAACAAACATTCATAAGATAACATGCCAAAAACTGTTTATTGGGCACAGAAACTGCAACCATACCAACAACCTAAAAGAAAGAACACTTTGATCCATTCTGCTCCGGAACGGTTCCTTAATGAGTTGTTAATTAAATTTACCGATGGTCAATTAAGGGCTCGCGGGCACTCTTCCGCCAACTCAATCCTAATCCACCCGTAAACTATCGCTAATTAGTGACGATTTACTTTCCCTCCCGATCGGGCATTTCTTCACAGGGCAGTCGACGACACGGTGGGCGTGTGCGTCATTCGATCGGGCCTGTTCGACAAGGCGGTAGCAGAAGCAGAAGCGCAAAAAAACATAGTTCCCTTCCTTCATTTCTTTTCCACAAATTTCTTTTTCCTCGCCTTACCGAAGGCAGCGGAAAAGCAGTGAAGAAAGCGGTAGCAGCAGCTAGGAGCCAAGTGAAATGTGATATTTAAATAAGCTTACACCGCGTGGAGTGACTTTGCCTGCTCGTTAGTGTTTGGAGCGGTACGTTCGCGCACTAGATGTCAAGTGGACCTTCAGCAAACATCTTCCACCCGGTTCCGCTTCATCGTCGGCAGCTCGAAGCCAAAACCAACAAACCGCACCGGGCTCGGGATGCTGCAAACAAACACACACACGGACAGCACGCGTCACGCGTCGTCACGTCGCGATCGATGTGTCCTGTAACCCGTTCCTGATGGATGGTCTGACTTTCCCGAAGGGGGTGGGGTGGGGGAGGGGTTCGGGGGAGGCAAAAGCGGTGCTGAATGGTTGAATTACACAATTTTCCGCCTCACTGGACACTTCCATCAGGTGACACTGTCAATATGCGCCCCACTGCTGAGGTGTTGTGTGAGGGATGGCGTGCCGCTCTCGCTCTCTCTCTCTCTCTGTGGTTTGTCCGGCCTCTGGTATATGTCTGTTCCGGTGGGTAGGTTCTAAAGTGCTGCGGGGCGGTAGAGACAGCTATTTACCGGCCACTATCGAGAGTGATGGACCGTTTCGGTTTGCATTGGGTTGGTCGTGCGGTTCGGAGCTTGTTAGAAGTTAGACGATGAACACAATCGGTTTCGCCGAGTTTCTGAGTGTTCCGGGGACAGGTCATGCCCCACCGTGCGATTGTGCTACGGCCTCATTGTGTAAAACCAGGATAATTACTTCACATGCAAATTAGTCGCATGTTTGCGTGTATGTTTTGCTGCCTGCCGCCACATTTTGCCAAAAGCACATCATGAAAGTGGAAAATGGGTCGTGTGGTTGATGATTACCGTTCAACGCCACCCAACCACGGCGCTTTGTTTTCGATGGCTTTTGCTGCTGCCCGCCAGCACTGCAACCGTACCGGGAGCGCACTCAACAAAATGAGCAAAATCATTCCATCAAACGACAAAATTTGGTCAAATTTCGGCCTTTTAACCGCACCCCAATATGGCGTAGGTTTGGCATGGATTTTGGACAGCGTGTGGATTGAATTTCCATAACCAAGTACCACAACAAAGCCATTCGGTCGTGTGTGTGTGTGTTCTCGCGCTCCGGTAACAAAGGCTTTTAAGGCTCTTCTCTTCCCGGCTGTGCCCGGTTGGTGGGCGATAATTTATTCCTGATGCGCTCATCCCGGTGCTGCGAGCTAATGGTGTGCGTTTAGAAACGTTAAAAAACCTTATTTTATTGTCATCGTGTTTTGTTTTTGCGTTGATTCCTGTGGTTTTTTAACAAGCAAATAAGCGTTGGTCTAATTCTAATAATCTAAGGTCGTCGCTCAGTTCAGGTTGAAAATTTAAACTGAAACAAAACATTAAAAAGGATGATGAGCAAGAGTAATAGAAGGAGCTAGACTCACCACTGTCATTTTCAGCTTGATCGCAACGGAAAAAAGGCTCATGTCATCTTATTGTGCGATGCTTTAAAAAGCGGAGAAACACACAGACACCCTTCCACTCATTAACACGGCGAGGCGACACGGTTGCTACATTGAAAAGACTTCCTCTTTCCCTCCCTGGAGACGGCCTGGGAGTAGATGAGATTCATTCACAAAACGTCTAAACGGTCCCAGTCGGGCATTTTGCGATGAAACGGTCCCGAAAGGACTAATCGAAACCGTTTAGAGCCGTGCCTTTCGCTCCGTGTGTTCGTGTTTGTTTGTCCCCTTAGCTTCCGGCGGCTCTAATCTCTGCGAAGGAGCAGCAAAAGCGTGTAGTGATAGAGAAAAAAGCTCCCAAATAAAGAAAAAAACGACGGCAAAGCAAGAAGGAAAAGAAAAAAAACCTCCGTCCCACGGTGAAATCGGTCCGCGTTCAAAGTGGTTCAAAGGATTAGGTCAGAAAAAAGGTGGCAGAAAGCAAACGGATTATACGGTAATTAATTATCGCCGGATTTGCCGTTGTTTGTTCAGCCATTATGGGTGTGTGGGTGCGCCCTTCTTTGCCTTTCGAGTGGCTTTTAAAATTCGCTTATATTGTTTGTGCAAGATGGCATTAAGCGTAGAAGCCGCAGGTTGAAACGGGCTCATCATAATTGTGTTGTTGCTTCGAGCGTTTGGATTTCAGAATTATTATTTATTAACTGTTTCTTAATGGATTGTACTAATTTTCGCTTTTATTGGTTTCTCTATTTCATTTTAGGTAAGTCACCAGCATCTCACCTCAAAGGGAAGCAAATATTATATCAACTACCAGCAACGAATGATCGGTAAAGGATGAATTTGAAGTACAACTGCCACGACCATACAAAAGAAGAATAATTATCGCTGCCACATGCGCACGTGCGCAGGAAAAAGAATACTCTTTTAACAGTCTCATGCCAGTCACACACAGCTCCCCTCATACGTTCCAGGGCACATGCCTTACCGTCTGGTGCAAAAGCCGTACGGAATTTGATGCAAAATAACTGCAATCACACCGTTGTCAAATTAGTGTGATCAAATTACGACCCCGCAATCACCGACCGATACAGGCAGCACAGGTTACCCGGCATTAGGCTCTCGACCCGATGCATCTATCCACACACGGTTGGTGGTTTACCTTTTTCAACCTTGTGCTTGTAACGCCCCTCCTCCGGACGGTTGGTTAGGATGAATTGAATACTGTAAAACTGAATCAATTGCCCTTTTTGCGGAGATGCCCCCTTCATGCAGTAACGGGTATGATGGCCGCCCGTCCCCTTCCCCGCCCTCAATGGCGATGACGATTGCATTCCAATTTTATTCCTGCTTCCATTCGATTACGTGACGCTCTTGTCGGACTTCCGGTGACGGTCCCAGGACGACCGACCGACGTACGATGCTGCCAATGCCGAAAGACAAAACCGATGAATGCTAAATCGGTCGGCAAAGGGTACCCCATCCAGCGGCAGGTGTCGTGTCCATCCCGCTTCACATGCGCTGCCGTCTGCTGCAGAGAACCGGGCAGAACAACGACCGTGTGTGTCTCCTTTTGTTGCCGCCTGCTATGAAGGCTGCCGTTCCCCAATCGATGAACACGACCAGCGCCCGTCCCGGCCCGTCCCCAATCGGGTCAGAAATCGAACTGGAAAATGTTTAATCCTCGGCAGAGATCCGTCCCCGGGTACGGTGGGACAGGGGGTTTTGCATCCGGCACGGGCCCGACGGAGAGAGCAATTCATTTCAGCAAAACGACACGACGGCTCCGGAAAATGTCTTCCCACTCACCCACACACACACACGCACTGTCACAATGTTGTGCCTGTCTACTAGATGGAAAGCGGAGGTGTGAACCGTGTTGACTTTTCCGATTGCAGAAAGGGAAGGCTGATGCAGAGAATTGTAAAAAAATGTGTCCTTTACGTTCATTTCTGTGGTGTCGACTCTCCCTCCCTATCTCTATAACCTCACACAATCATCACCTCGCTGTTGCCTGGTGTCAAAACGTCACAAAGGGCCAGAGACACCACACACACACACTCCTTTCCGTTCTGTGTGGCCAGATGTTTGAAATTCACGAGCGCACTGCACCCAGGGAACGTTCAATTCAATTGTACACGGAACTGGACAACTGGACAGATGACACCACCAGTTTGTGTGTGTGTGTGTGTAGGTGGGTATGTGGGACGGTCATGTTCCGTTCTTGTGTGCGGTGGTGTCGGTAATTAGTGTGATTTTCGGTTTAATCTTCGTGACTTTATCATCTGCCGGCCGTGACAGGTTGGTTAAGGTTGGTTTTTGGTTGGTCTGTCTGTTAGTATTGTCCCGCACGATGACCACGGGCCGGGCACTTTCTCGCCTCCTGCCATGAAGTCAAACGGAACGAAACACTCCATCGGCTCACCGGGCTGAAAATTTGATCCGCACCGTAGCGTTCGCCGGCGCCGACCTTAAGCGCTGAAAGCTGCATTTACATTTTATGCTAATCTGTTAATGGATTTTACTTTAATTTCAATATACATTACCACCGCCGGTCAGTGTTGGTGGTGCTGGCCACACATACAAATACAAACAGGCACGGACTGGCATTGGGGGGGAGGTGGGAGAAATTGATGTTTGAAATTATCCTACCGCCGGTGCCTTTTCCCTTATTGCACGCGTGGTTTGCGGTCTGTGCTACCCGTTGCGCCCCAAATCGGAAGTCTCTCATTTTCGGTGGATATGGTTACAAATGGCATACGTGTTGCGGCGAAGGATCCACGATCCTCGAATACGAACTAATCGGTTTAGAGTGTGTGTGTCTGTCTGTGTGCTTGGGTTGGTGGGTAGTGCTTTAGCGGTCAAAAAGTTGGGCATGGGCCACAACCAGGGGCGAGAAACACGTCGGTTGTTGGTTAGTGACCACCCATTATACCTGGAATGAAATTTTCTGACCCTTTTTGTTTTCCCTCCCGCCCACGATGGTGGTTCCGCGCGCAGTTGCTAAATTTTACCCAAACACTTTTCCCCCCTGCTCCTGTCCCGTTCCTCTCGCAGCACGGTATGTGTTTGTTGTGCAACTATTTCATCTTTATGATATCCATTAGTAACTTTTGCGCTCGGTTTGCAACTGCCCTACTCGCCACCAGGTTCGGTCAGTTGAGCCACGGGCTGGAGGAAACGCGAGAAACCGGCGGGTGGAAGCAACCCGAAAGTGTGCTTGAAACGTGAGTTTTCTGTCCGTTTCCCCCACCAACCTTGGCCTTCGCAATGCAATGCCTTCCCTTGCCCGGTTCCCCGTTGCGGTGTGTGCACCTGGGTAGCACCAGGTAGTCTAATAGCATCATCGAACTTTCACACCATATCTGTTCCTTCCGTCCGTGTGCAAAATTCCGGCTGTGCGCGCGCGTGCACGTACACACTCTGGACGATGAAATTAAATAAATGCAATTTAGAAATCATACCTTCCTGCCGGGCTCGAGGTTTCCCACCACCGCCAGCTTGAGGGTAATTCGAGCAGCACGATGAAGAAAGCGATACACCCGACCCGGTGGATCCGTTCCTTGTGCGAGGCAAGGAGCAAGTTTTGCATCGAAGAACTTCGCCAGCTTCCAGTGCAGTGGAAAGTTGATCCTGCGGAGCGTGCAGAGTGTGGAGACTTTCTGATGCTCCTGGAACACTCCATTATGATAGCACATGCCCGGTCCTGTATGAGGGAAAGGCAAAAAAGAGGGAAGAGAATGAATTTATTTGGAATATTATGTTTTTATTCACGTCCAGTATTCAGTGGGAATTGTTTGGGAAGTGCTAGTTGATAAAAAGATGTGAATAGGAAAAGTTTTGCATGGCTGCGAGCATGAGGAAAAGTTGATTAAAGATTTGTTAGTACATACAGCCAGTTGGGTTTCAATAGTTAAGGTCCTCTTTGGATAAGTAGGAACAAAAACTAACAAATGTTTAAGTCGATCTAAAAAGTAGAACACACAATAGTTTTTCTTCATTAAATTTTAAACCAATCTTATTTGATTTCATGTTATTATTACGACCCTTCAAACCTTTATTCCAATGTTAAATATTGTTTAACAAAGCGTATGATCCCTCGGGTCGTGGAAATATTGTATTTCTTTCACTGAAGTGAGCCCAAAACCCACCGATTGAAATTTATTTGTATCGAGTTTATTGTTTTATTTACAATTCCATCTTTTGCTCCTTGAAACAATATTCCACCAGTGAACTGTTTTGGGAAATGAGATGGAAACCTGGTACGGTAAAGGAAAACGCCTCCTCCACCCGAGCACGTTCATTGGACGCAACGGCAACCTTTTCACTACCTATTAGTATCAAATATTAAACCAAATGGCTGCTACCGCTGGGAGCCGCACGTGCACAGTTGCCACAGCACGACTTTTCCGAATGGCGCGTGCCTCTACCTTCCATCGCGTACCATCGAGACTTTGGGCGTTCCGAAAGGTGCGAGCTTAGAAATGAGACCGTAAATTTAGAGAGAAAAAAACACGTAACTCCCATCGCAACTCGGAATGCTCGACTCCCCCCCTAGTTACAGACCCGATATTTCCCAGTGCCAGTGGCCATTTTATACATTTTTGAATCCTTCCTCCACATCGCGAATGTGCTAACAAATAGGCTTACCAGTACAAACAAAGCACGACCACGCACAAGGCAACCCACTCCCTATGGTTTTCCCTGCAAAAAAAAGGAAGAAAAAGCGTTTGTTGCTGTCGCTGTCTTGTTGAAAATTTCAAGAGCGTAAGAGGCAAAGCCCGAATCATCCGAGCAAGGATATTAAACTAATATCCTTTCCCCTCGTGGGCGGTGATGGTGTCGCCCGCAACCAAAGAAACCACCAAATTTTCCTTCTGTTTTGGTGGAAGAAGGGGTGGAGGGGACTGGCAATTCAAAGCACTGAATCTTTTAGCCGTCTTAGCTTCGGGGCTGAACCTTTCGTTTACCAAGCTCAGCGAAGGGATTGCACCCGACACACACGTCCGGAAGACAGGAGCCCCAGCGGGCCTTGCTCTTACGGATGTGATAGCGGAAAATGGATTTCTCCCGTGTGACCATGGCGGAACGGGCAACAGGGGCAGGCGAAGAACCATTACAGGATGCCAACATTAGCCGACACGTACGCAGCAAGAAATCCGGCCCCAAACAGAACGGAAGAGAGGCGTAGCATAAGATCATAATCGTAGGTTCTTATCCATTTTACCGCACCACCTTACGGGCTCCTCCACACTCGAAAAAAAGAAGACATTCAAGCAACCTTTTTTCTATTTTCGTTTTGTGGCCATCTGAGACATCCAACTGTTGTGTACACGTTTGTTTCTCCAGGCCGCACGAGTGTTTCACTGGTCAGAACGGAAGATCCTTTTCAGATCCCTCTGAAAGAAGCTAATACGATGTGTGTAACATTTTGAGGAGAACGATTGGGCCGGAAAAGTCATCTCTCTCGCTGAGGATGTGCTGGACTGTAAGGACCAATTGAAAACACACAGCAGCAACAAAAATCCTCGCCCAAAGTAAATGTTTGCATTCAATTTAGAGTTTATTGAGGGTCTCGAGTGCATTCCGGAAGGAATCGTTTGCAAGGTACCAACGGTTGTCTTGACTCGACGATTCCCTCACCTCGAACACGCACACACACACACACAGAACCACTGGACACTGGAGAGAGGTTTTCCTCCATCTCCATCACACACCAGCATTTTGTTTGTTGCTTCCCACGGATGTGTTTGCGGAAACTGTTTGTATACACACGAAGGGAAAAACTAATGTAAACTCGCAAACATACTTACACCCCGTGAGCGAGAGATTGAAGGAGCACCCACAGCGCACTGGCTATGAAATCTGCTGACACTATGCCTGCTCCCCCCTCCCCCCTCCCCTTCACTCATATTCCATCTCAAACATCCTCCCGCTACACCCGCTAACCAAACAGTCCGGCCGTAGCGATACAAATGAGATGACACTTTCACGTAATGAACATACACAGTCGCAAACGATTGTGGTTGGTCGTAGCTGTCATTACCATTCAGGCAGAAGTCATTAAATAGGTTTGCAGGTGTAGTGAATGAAAATAAAAAAAGGTGGGAAGGAAAATTGGATGTTCGTCACGGGGAGTGGGTGCGGGGAACTCGAAAAGACAGCGAGGGACATTCATACTTCACTTTCGTGCCTTTTCTGCTCATGGCTGAGTGTGTGTGTGTGCGTCTTGTATGCTGCCTGCCCACACGTCAACGCAGGTGACTGACACGGGCTCATGTGGCGCTGATGGGTGTCCCTTAGTCCTGTGTTTATCTCCATCCTTTGGCACCGTCCGGCAGCAGCGGGGGGTTGTGTGTGCCAATTAAAGTCGATTTCCTATCCGCCTTCATAGGGAAGGGGGGGGGAGGGGGCGGTGGAATGGGAAACGCTTGGCTGGGTAGAATACACTCGTGGATGACCCATTTTTAGGTTCAGCTAACGGGATGAAAAGGATATATTTAAATTACGCGTCTGATTTGCGAATGTATCCCGAAGTGCTGCTGTTTGTAAAGTTAAATAGAAGTTTCGTGCGTTACTCACGAATGCGATTTATTACTCACGAGCAGTGATGCACCATGATAATCGATAATATTATGATCTACCCGCGAGTTTTACTGATCTTACATTTTGTCATGTCAACAGCAATCATTATGTTTGCAATATTAGATTTTAATTTCCTATTGTTCAGGTGGTTTCCGGTGTAAGTTTCGTAACAAGCCATAGTATAAGCCGTTAAAAATTTCAAATGTCTTTCCATAAACAGGAATGAATATTGAGCTATGAGTTCACAAACCGTGTAAGCTAAAAATTCGCCTAATTCCGACCAGCAATGACTGTTCTGCTAAGTACGAAGAATGTGGTAGGCGTGATAAAGTTCATTTTTACACTTTGATTGTC
Source organism: Anopheles epiroticus (assembly GCA_000349105.1). NCBI lineage: Eukaryota > Metazoa > Arthropoda > Insecta > Diptera > Culicidae > Anopheles > Anopheles epiroticus. Next base: position 10,858 of record KB671892.1, read on the forward strand.
CATTAAACACGTTCCTATAATTAATAATATTATATTCCATTTCCATCGAGTTACGAATCAGCTCGAAATTTGTATTTGTTTTTAGTTGAAATGCAATTCTACAAAATAACGTTTCACTAAATCACGCTCAAAATAATGAACACAAAGCATTTATACTTTAAAAAGGTTTTAATTTTATACACTTTCACGTCAAGCACTGAACAGCGATTCTTGTTTTATCGAGCTTAATTTTTAGTTACAAATAGTCATCATAATGGATGTGTCGAGCGCACAACAAGACAATTACAAAATATTAATCATATCTTGAGCTTTTTTACAATTGTTGCTTGCTAGCAGGAAGGTTAAATACAATTCAATGTGTTATTTACGGCTCTAGCCAATAATTCTAATTAGTCTGACAGACCCTTTAAGCACTTACTCCCAAACTTTCGCTATAAATCAACCATTCTTAAGCACACTCATCCCTTGCTTCATAAACGGCAGCTACTGCGCCAGAAGTTCGATCTGCAGTAAATGTATAGGTCGCTCAGTTTTGTTCTCCCGTTACATATAATAACGCTGTAACTGTTTCCAGCTCACTGTTCTCTTATTTAACTATTGCGAAATATGTACATATGTGCCTGGCTAATTACCCACTGGCACGCAAAACGCAATTTGAAACGTATTACCACACCGCACCAGGACACATCAGCTCAGTTTCTCCCTGTTAGTAGAAGCTTACTCTACCCCCAAAAATCTTGTTTTATGTGTGTGTGTGTGTGTGTGTGTGTGTGTGTGTGTGTGTGTGTGGGTACGGGTGCCTAAAACTTTCCGTCGATATATGCTGTGTGGCCCCCAAGGTGGCCATTAATTTGCAGCACACGAAAGGGCATTCCCATTTAATGGCATCCGATTTTTTTTTTTTGGGACATAGAAAGCTTTTTGTCCCATTGCTGCACGCATTGCTCGGTGCGTGTTGGGTTTTGAGGGGTTTTATAGGAGCTTCTACTGCTGGGAATGTTTCATAACTGTAAAGGGTTTTGCACTAGAGGCTGATTCCGTTTGCGGTTCCCACTGTTGGTTCCGAAGTACATTTATGGTAGGGATTTTCGCAAATCTCCTTCTGTATCCCATAAATGCCCAAAAACACTTTGGTTGCACATCTTCATGCTTTTGCGAATCTTGAACGAAACACTACAAATAATACTGTAGTTTACATAAATATTCTCGTTCGTCTCGCGCAGGGAACACGAACCACCGTTTTTCGTTCCCGTTCCTACCCCGCCATTTTTGGAACTGCACGAAATTTTCACAACCAGTCAAGCATATGCCGCACCGCTGTGTCGCAGTAAAACCAGCACACGGTCGTATATTGAACATTCTCTACACAGCCACACTGCCTTCGGGCTCGGCGTGCTCTTGGTATGCACTACCCTCCCTGCGATGCTGGAATCGATTCACCCGAGGCCTAATAAACCACGCGCGCACATACGCCTCGCACGCCTGCCACAACGCTTCATTATCCCCAGCCCTTGCTGGTTTCAGGAAAGGGCTGTGCAATGGTACGGTGTGGTCCCAGATGACCGGATTTGTCTTCCTCGTCCCTCGTCCCCTTTCTCACGCTCGATTGCCACTGCGCCCTGGAATGTATATGCAGGCAGCAATTCCGGCTCGGAAGCACTCGGAAAGGTTTTCCTGCTGCCGCCATCCATCCACCCGCAGCACAGCACAGTTCGGTTATTCGCTTATTATTATGTCTATCGATATCCGCATATTGGTTGCCATCCTGCTGCAATACACCGCCCCGGTGTCGGGCGTGGGTTTATGGAGTTAAGTTTTTAGAGGCTGGATATCCTTCTCCCTCAATCCGGATTCGTTCGCAACGTATGGACGATGCGCCTACAGACTTTAGGCGCCTTCGATCATATTCCACTACCGGCTACCAATATGGTACGCTGCTGGAAGTTATATCTCGTCGCACACCTCAACCAAGCTTACAATAATACGTGCCCTTTCCTTTCCTTGGTCTCCGGCCGTCGTGTGGTATGATGTCGTCTCTCCGGTGCGCTCGGCTACACGGTGTCAGTTTCTTCGTCTTGCTCGCATCGCCGTTACCGAGTGTTCCGGAAAGGCCATCTCATTGAAATGGTACTCACACACACACACACACACACACACACACACACACACTCACTTTCCTTCCGGCAAGCGTCAGGAGAATTTCCGCACGATTCGCTTCCCTCGGTTCACCAGCATTCCCTATTCAAGTACGGCTGCACGTATGGTGCGAGGGTAGCGTACTAAATCAAATGTAAATGATTTTTCGAAGCACCAACACACACACACACACACACACAGCAGTGTGCACATGTGTTGAATAGAGGGATGAAAGGTGGGTCGAGGAAAGTCGAGGAAAACCGTTAAGTACCGGGAAAGCTCAGGAGACAGAGCCCCACAGATGCAACGGGGAGGGAATGTATGCTTTTTGTACCGTCGGATTCTGCAAGCTGCATCGAACGAGTTGGAGGGAAAACTATCCCAGTTTTCCCGCAACATTGTAACGGGGTTTTATGCTCGATCGAAGGAGCGAGAGCTGTATGTTGCGAGCGTGCTTGCTAATGAATAATTCTCCCTGCCCTCCCAGCCAGTCAAGAGGATAATGAGTGCGCAACGGATGGGAAAATCGAACTAAACCGACAGTTTTTTTCCATTCATTACGGTGGTGGAGAACGAGCTGGGGACGCGGACCAGCATGTGTTGGGTTGTGAATTGCCCCCTTTCAGGGAGCTGGGGAAAAACTGGAAGTTTGGAGTGGAATGGAGAGGAAAAAAATGGCACATACTCTCCCGATACCGATAATGCTGAAAGTTTTCCGCTTAAGCGTATCGAGAAAGGTGATGGGGAGCGAGCGTGCAAAAACCGACTATAGAATCCATTTCCGAGCGACTAATGAAAATAGTCAAATGGGTAGATCGGGTGACGAGACCGGTGGGCAGCGGCAATCGTTGGTGGGAAGGTAATGATTAAAACAACGCTTATGATTTTGATGACGCTGACAACGATGATGATGACGGTGTGTAATGGTGGAAGGTGCTCAGTATTTGCCTAGCGTTGTAGAATTGTGATTTGATTGTGCAGACATTGGAGTGGCTCGTCAAGGGCTTAGAAAGGCGTAGATCCCAGGTGGGGGAATAGTTTAATTAATTCTGGGAATTGATTTTTCAAAATACGTAGAGAAAGTGGCACAGATTTGTCTTATTCTTAGGGTTTGGCAGATTGAAAATTCATGTCGTAAGCTGTCGAATCACCGTGTTCGGGTAATTACACTTCATTATGATTGATTTTTATGGTCGTTTCTTATGTCTTCAAGAGTGGGTTGGTTAATTTTCTGAATGGCAAATAAAGTTGTATTTTGCTATGCTAATTCTATTCAATAATGTCATCCAGTCAAAAACCTGTCACATTTTCAATGATCCTGAAAGGTTTTTCAAACAAAGCAACGCCTATTGCACTTTTCCAGATAAACGAAAAAACCGGTTCTGTGGAAGCTGTTTGGAAGCATCCAGCAGTAGATAAACGTCGACTGTTCGTTTACCATCGGCCAATTTATCAACCGCTCTGTCGGATGCTTCTAAACAGCTTTCACCTGTATCACAATGTCAAGTAAATAGGAAAAAGAAGACCATAAGAAGCGGCACGCTGATAAACGCTCTCGACCACTGTCTGTTTTGCACTTCTGCTACTTTCGGTTCATCGATTGACGGTAACGAGAACACCAACAAGGTAGCTAAATTTCCATCCGCTGAACGCTTCCTACGCTATCGGATGTTGATTTTTCCCGTCACTGCTGCCCGGTAAAGTGGGTGTATCGGGTGTAACGAAAATGGCACGTGAAGGCCCTAGATCATGGTTCTATCAAAGCGAGCATCAGCTTAAAGCGTGTAGGAATTGGATGAAATCGATCAATGATAGGAACATTTTGGTTGAACGCTTGCTATCCTACATCAGGACACACTAGACACTGGCAAGGGAGATGTTCATTTACTAGCCCACCGGAAACCAGGTTTATTAAAATGCAGTAACAGCAGCAACAGCACGAAATGGTTTGCTAACAAGTGGCTTTTTCAGCCTTCATCCCAACTTAGTGCTCAAGTGTCCAAACTGAAGTGATGGCTGTGTGAGGCAACTCGAATTCCGGTGATCGACAGGTTAAAAGAGATTTTCCCCGGGCAAGGTGAAGTACCACAAGTGGCATATGTTTGCATTTTGCACCAAGCAAAAGAGGAAAAGAAAAAGCTGAATCGATTTTTGTACGGCAACGTTGGCGCAATCTGAGCCTCTTCTGAGCTGGCCATCAAGCCTTCAGGTCCCGGCTCATCGGGAACTTATCACGAACCACAAAAGTGCCCATCAATCTTCCGAGCGTCCAAGTCCGCACTCGCACGCCAAAACGGCCATCAAATTGATATTTATTAGAAAATTATTTTCACCGTAAAGCAATAGCAAACACGGGACGGGAGGGAGGGACAGTCGAAGTCCGGGAAGTCATCGCACGCCTCGTCGATTGCGAAGCAGAACGAAAGTGATTGAACGGTCCAAACTCCTACGTACGTTGCCTTTCCGTTCTCTATCTTATCCATCATCGGTGTCCTGTCGGCGTCCTGAAGCGGCCCAGCAAACCCCATACTTGTACTGTGAAGCACAACCGTCAGGGTTAAAGGATTCTCAAGACGAGATTTGCATCGTACGTGTACGCTTCTCTCGCCTGCTGCTACCCAGCCGGTTGTGCGGACCGTGTATGTGGCGCAGATGTATTGAATAAACGAGAAGGGAAGTGAAAATTGATTAAGAGATACGATCGAGTGGATGCAACCTGTTTGGCACGCCGGATAGTTGCGATAGCATTTTACTCCTACAGCACTAGCACCACTTGAGCCGGGCTCCGGGAGTAGAATTCCACTTCCGAAGGTGCTCGAAATGTTTTGAGAAGTATCATGTTCCGAGCTGCTCAATTAGTTGCATTCCCGTTCAGGTGTGCTCACGGTGCAGTTGAGAGTGGCGTGGTGTATGAAGTAGCTAAAAAAAACCCCCCACTCACACACATCCTGCAGATGATCAGTGTCTGTTCCATTTCGTGCTAAACGGAACGCTCACATGCTTTTAAGGGACGCTCAAGAAGGATACTGTGGTGCGGTACGGCTGCACGGACACAACATTTAAGCTGCCCATACGGATTTCACCCCTTTGCCAAGGATGTTTGGCTGCGCTTCAAACGGTGTGCTTAATGAAAAGCGAGATGATAATGAATTCTACACCAATTATGCGAAATCCTTAATCCATCCTTTGCCGAGGCACTGTGCACGGGGTGCGAGCAAGGGGATGATGACGGCCGTACCAAACTTCGTCTTCAGCGTCGACTGAACCGGGACCGTAATTAAACCCGGACAAATTTCAATAATGCATCTGTTGCGGCATCATTAATGCTAATTAGTTCTCGCTTGCAACCGTCCTCATCGGTACCACCGCTGCACCGGCATGATCGCGTCTGAGCACTACCATTACTTCCCAGGAGGGGAAACGGTTGTTTTGGCAAGCGGAAACCAGAAAGAAATCAACAAGGAATTAGTCTTCCGACACTCGCGTTCCGGTGCATTATGTGTTGCACGTTGTTCTGCCTGCTGTGACGGTAAGCGCATGGCGGAAGGATTGCCTGCGTCCCATCTTCCTTTTCTTGGCTGCATGCGACGATCGTATCTGCTGCACAAATCAAAATTCATATTTCGTGCGGAAAAAGTTTTCTCTCCACCCCCTCCCTCCCTTCGTTCTGCTTCACCCCACATCATGCCGGTAGAGCCAAACATATTAAAACGGAAGTGCTTCTCCATTGCGATGGGCGAAATGCATTGATCGGGGGTAGATGCGGAGTCGCTCGGAAGCACTTTCGTTTGCAGTTGTGGTCGTAAATAGTGATGCGCACAACACATGTGATAAGGGAAAGCTGCTGGCGGTCGGTTGAAGATGATTTGAATATGAAAAGTCATAGCGTCGGCCTCCTCCCGTCAAGCGTGGAGTGGTTGGCCGTTAAGCAGTGTGTGTGTGTATGTGTAGGGGGACGTATGCACATTAAAAGAGTATTAGTGGAGCGGAGTGTGTACGGTCCTGGAATGTTTATGCGAGCGTACCCGACCACAAATGGGGATCGGAGTTTTAGAGAAGTTCCGAGCTAGATGGTATGCAATGTAAAACTACACCAACCGCACCGGGTTTTCCCGGCGCCCAAATTGGCATGGCAAGTGATTGTAATGCGATGTATGCTGTTAAGCTGGTGGGGTTGGGGTTTGATTGTTTTGCATGCACTCACAACTCCCCTGCTTTGGTGGCATCCATTGCATTCTCGAGTAGCGATTACAGCTACTACTGCTACTACTACTCGAGCTCTGAAAGCAATGTACAACTTTGCTCGCAACTTTTTAAATTCATCCCAAAAACCCTGGTTAGCTCTTTAATGTAGGCGAATGGCATTTTTTTTCCTTCTGCTCGCTCGCCACGGTGGTGGTCGTTCATGAAGCTAAGCTGCCAAATCCAGCACACGGGAATGAAAGGATTACGGTGGTGTGTGCATGTGCTCCTCTCGATACCCTTACCAAAGTGGTTCACTGAAAAGCGGTACCCACCTTACAATTTCATTTTCCACACGTTCGTTCCACTACCAGACAGGACTTTTCTTCCGGTAATCCTATCAGCGACAGTGAGAAGCGACCTCGTTCAACACTTTCTTACACACATTTGCAGTGGATTTGGTTCCGAACTTCTCGCTACGTGCGGACAGCAGGACATCGGGTAGCTGCCGGAAAGCCGATATATCTTAAGCCTGCCTGTGGCTTCAATCGATTATCATCCCTTTTTTGGGTGCCGAATGGTATTGCGTTTTTATTCAATTTTCCGTTAGCTTTAACACGGATTTTTGCCGGGGAGTTGGGCTTTTCTGTGGATTCCAGGTCGAACCGGGGGATGGGAACGTTTCCTACCCAGTTCCTTTCCAATTTGTCACACAAAAAAAAAGAAATGCTTTCCCTCTGTAATCTCGCACAGTACGAGATGAGGTTAAAGTAAATAAAATATCCAACCAGCAGCGCAACAAGGCAAGCCCTAGTGGAGGGCCTGGGGAAGTCAATTTTCCAATTGCGCCACGCAATACGCAAAGACCGAAAAGTGCTTTTAATGTGTTTACTTGAAATTTTCGTGAGCCGTTAATTGCGTTTTTGTTTTGTGGCGGGCGGTGGGGCGCACCCCGCCACAGCGCAATTGTTTCGGCTTTTGGGTTTGTGTTGTGTTTGCTACCGATTTGCGTATTCTTTTCAAATTAGGGGAAACGAGGGTTCAGCAAAAGGCAAAACCAGCCTTTTTGTTTTATTTTGTTTTCTCTCGCAACAAAACGTTGGCAACTTTCTTCCCCACGCCAGAAAACAACGACTGGAAACTTGACTGCCTTCTGTCTTATTGGCTCCCTCCTTGTCCGCTGCAGAAGGTCGTTGGTGCAGGAATCAGTTTAGCAGGACCGTAAAAATTCGTTCAATTTAAGCGCACAACCGGGTCATGCTTATGGTTCCACTGAACCGCAAAATCTTTCCAAATCCTTCGTGGTGCGAGAAGCTGGTCAGCTGCCTGGAAAGCGAATCGAACCGTGGTGGAAACGGTTTGCTGAAGCTGAGGAAAATTCCTTTCCAACACACACACATCGCTGCTCCCCTTATGCCACGCTGGTGTATTTGTTGTTCCCGCTTTTCTATCCCCCCTCCCCCCTTCAAATCCACTGTGGTGGGGACGAGTGAATGCACTATCGATGTGTGCACCATGTTACCTTGCCGTGTTGTCGCCGTAAATAACTTCATTCCTGCCGGAATGCTGCTTTTCACTTCGCTGCGAGAAGAGAAAATATTGCCGGTTGGTTTAAGGCTTTTGTTGTTTACGGCGCCCAGGGGAAGGATTGATTGAACGTTTCGCCTGGGCTGGAGAGTGTCCCACCTGCATGGTGGAGAGCGCACAGGAATGCTTCTTTCCAGCTAGGTACCACCAGAGCACAAGAGCCAACCGCCGGAACCACACCACCACGCTTTCCACCGTTGTAACAGCGTGAAAATAAATGGTATGTGTCCTACGGCGTCGTCACACCCGCGGCGGCGAAGGATAGAAAACTGGTTGGTGGGACCGTAACCGGGCGGCGTGTGGGTGTTGTTACCGGCATTCCGAATGCCACCATTTCACAATGGATGGATGGATGGATGGATGGTTAGAGAGTGCAAGGTGCAATGGCACCGTGTTCACTTTGGCCGACTTCCAGTTTGTTGTGGCACGGTAAACTGTGCGGGTGATGGAACTGTTGATGTTTGGTCGTCGTCGTCTGTAGAGGATTTTTTTTTTTTTTGGTTTTCCCCAACGAAAGTGGGACAGATTGTGCTGGAGTGGTTCAGGCAGCAGCGGCAGATTGAGCGTCTTCAAGTGCGCATGTTGTCATCGTCGATAGTCGTAGCAGGAATGACGACAAAGACGCGCCGGTCCGCACTCCTCCCGGACGGTTGACGTTGATGCAATATAATGCATTTTACGCTTGCAATAGCAGCACAGCACGGATCATATGAATGTTTGATGATGTTACTTCGTTCCCCAACACACAACGTTCCGGGGACGCGTCAGTGTTGCATGAAATTATTATGTTAGTTTACGCGAAATCCTTTGATAAATATGCTCGCGCCAGCTCGGTGGAGGGTGCAAAGATTTAGAAGCTTTTGAAATATTGAGACGGATTTTCTGTGTTCAGCAAAACAAACAAAAAAAAAACAGGTTTCCGGTAAAGCGTCAACTGCACCTGATAACGTCCTTTTTTGTTGAAGGGAGCATTAAAGGCACGACCGTTCCCCCTTCCCTAACCGTACGACCCAAAAACCTCTTCCCGCATGGTTTGCAACCCATCATTTACAATCTTCATCTGACTGTTGCACTGGCAATGGCAAACAATCGTTTCGTTTTCGTTTCTCCGCGGAGCTAATGCATTACTCACGGTTCCCACTGCGTGCCAGGAAAATTGTCCGGAAAAGTGGTCGAATGATGAATTGCACCTGTCCATCCAACGGGTATGGGAGGGTGATAGGGGGAGGCGGCGGGTAAGGGTGTGCCCTCAAGGAGCTGAACTTTGTTGAAGAATGCGCAAGAATGACTCACTTCCTTCGTTACGGAAGCAATCCCCGAGTGTGTATTAAGCAAGATAAAAGGGCTGCGGCAGCCGAACGATGCAAAACTCCACGAACCTGCCGGTTGCAGGGACTACATTAGCCACTGCCGGTGGTTTCGGTGTCGAAGGAAGAGATACAGAGCGAAAAGAAAGAGAAAATATTTCGCACTGCACTATTGGGCGCGCACCGTGTTCTATCCAGAAGCAAAATGTAAATCCAAACTTTGTGGTCAGGCACTGCTGGGAGGGAATGTAATTCTTTTGGGGAAATGAAACGAGTTGGTCGGAAAATAGGAACAGTGGAAACGGGCGTTGAATGAAAAATTATTCCCCGACACAAACGCTCGCTAACATTATGCAAACATTATAATCTCTCCGGCGAAAGTTCAGCAGAAACTTGTTGAAAAACGATTACTCGGCAGGTTCCGCCCGAGCTGTTTGCCCACGGGTGGTTTCAGGCTGCTTGTTGCAAAAGAAAACCTTCCACAGTTTGCGTTCTGGGTTTGGGTAGCCTGCTTGTCTGCGTTCGGTGCTGTTACATTTTCGGTCGGGTTGGTGCGGTTGGGGCGGCTTTTCCTGGCATCGGCCGTGTCAAAGTGTGAAGGCCCGGTGAGGCTCGCTGCTAAGCTTTTGGCCCCTCGTTTCCACACAAGCTTATGCACACGAGCACCATGTGTCAACGGCAGGAGCAGCAATATGCAAGAGTGTGGCTGCAACATCGACGTCTGTGGCCGGCTCGGTCACACCGGCTGACCCTTGGCCAAGTTCTTGGAACAGTGCACTGGCGAGCGGTGGCCACTGCCTGATCGCCTGCAAATGAAGGACCATCCCACCCCACATGCTGGCAGCGTGTGGGTGAGAATTTGTTTAAAAGAGAGACAAATATGTGCCTTTGCGGGTTTGTACCGTACGTGTCGTCGGTGCTGCTGAAACAAAGCAAGGCACGGCATATACGATACTGTTGAGGCACGGCATGGCACGGAATGTACGATACTGCTGAGCTTTGCAATGCATAAAGATGAAAGTGAATGTTATCATAGTCATCACACTCATTTGCTTTTATGGGCGAGTGGTCCCGCTTTCTCCGCATTCTCTTTTCTCTTCCCCCGCTGCCTCAAGTACTATTAAGCATAACAATCCAGCTGCCCGGGGCGTGTACCGGTCAACGTTTGTGCTTTCCTTGTCCCTTTTCGACGGGATGGTCAACCTTCGACATGTCGTCATTGTTGTGAAATTGACCTCCGATCCATTGTGGAGCTGCCCACCCAAGTCAGAGGGTAAGCAGCATGTGTTGCATTGGCTTTGATCCCGTCGAAACCGTACCCGGGTGGTTGCGGTTCAGCTCAGAGGGATACAACAAAACAAAAAACACACCTACACAAAGGATAAATGAAGCTTAGCGATAATTAGCAAGTGGGTTCGAGGCATGTTGGCAGCACTGAGCCACATTGCTCCCGTGGGCCTCCCCTAAGCTCTCGGTGCGTGCTGATGATACGGGACCGACCCAACAGGTACAGGGATTGTTGCGACTACAAGGGCTGCCTTGCGGAACTAGCGGCGACTGAGCGTGTTATGTGTAGCGTACGATCGATACAGTATTTCAACCTTCAAGCGCAAATCATACACTACTAGAATTGCTCTTCTCCGGTGAGCATTGATGGAAACAGACATTCCAAGCTAGCGTTTTAATTAAAATTACATCTCGATCGCACAAACGGTAGCTTCTCTGTATCTAAATCGTTTCCTCATAGACCATTAAAGCGCCAGAAAAGCGAACAGATTGTAATTTAGACGCCTGGACGTATGCAATTTTAATACACCTTGCTGAGGAAGTCCTAGCTGACCAGACCGAAATCATTTCAATGTTCGATGTTGGTGTATTTTCTACACTAAACACGTATTTAGCTTTTAATTCAGCTCATAATCATAATTTAATCTTGAAGCAATTTCTTATTCCAAAATTTAATCTCCGTAACGTTCATCTTTAATTAAATGTCCATTGGTTAAATCAAGCGTTTTCCTCCCACTTAACGCTTAAAGCTAACGCACCGCTACTGATATTGATACAGATTTTAGGAATGACCTAAAGCAATATTGTAGAAATTTCTAACAATCATCGTAAATTTTGATTTTTCAATTTTCCCTGCTCATAGCAGATTTGTGAGAAATTGGAGTGCTTTACTTATTTACAACAATTTACGATTAAATTTGTTTTTGAGAATTTTCATGAAATATTTGCTAAAATTAAAAACTGGTCATTTAAAACTAAAATATTTCCATGTTTGACAAGGCTGATGAAAAGTTACCAGATGATTCATTGTCCCACCATAGTTTTTTACTAATATTGACCCGGACAGTAAAAAATAGGACAAATGATAAATTTCTGATCATCCTTGTGTCTAACGTGTAAGAACTTTAAAATGTCTAAATTAAGTGCCGAACGAAGTGAAAACCATATACGCTGCGCTACAGCCCACATTAAACAGCCCTGTACACTCGAGAGAAAAAAAAAGGTAACCGCATTCAATATGAAATGGGTTGTAAAATATTGTTCCTTTTCCATGCACCTGTGGTGCGGTTTCGCTTCGAGCACAGTCCGCTCTCCTCGGCGAACTGTAACGTTCCTCCGCTGTCGATACGTCAAGTGGCCACCCCAAACGCCGGTGAAAGAGTACGCTTGTAAAAGTCACCTTAGGTCACGTGCAGTGCTAGTACTGGTCCTCACAAGTCCTTTTTGTCCCCCTTACCGATCATTCAATTCCGATGCTGGTGAGTTGATTTTGAATTCAATTCAAAAACAATATTTACTTACCATTCCCGCCAGTAGTAGTGGTCCCTAGGCGTGTGACATCCGCGCTTGTTCATGTGCTCCTTTCTAATGTTTACCTTTTACATCTTTCCTTTCTCCCCACCTCCCCAGGTAAGGATTGCAGTACGGTTAGCTGAATCCAGCCCCTGCGCTTGAACACGCCATACACGAGACGAGTGGGAGAACGGCAACGAGTGAGACCAACCAACCAATCAGGTTCGCCTCGATGTACCCGTAATACGGAGGTGGGGGATGGTACACATATTCGGTAGACCTGTTGAAAAGCCTTTTGCCCGTGTCCTCCCTCGCGATGTCCTGGCAGCGTACCCGGAAAACCAACGCGAATGGTCGTCGGCGTCGTATCCTGAAGAGCAGAACTTGCTTACATTCGGCACCCCTTTGGGCACCACCATCTCACCGTGCGCTAGGCATATTTTCCATTTGGAAATTGGCAATGACATGCGGTGATGCGCGGCGGCGGAGTGGTTTCGCTCCAATCCCGAAAGGGGGACCATTGTACCGGAGCGACAGCAAAATAAAACTCCACAATCGTGGTCGGGTGCCCGATTTTTCCCTTTATACCACGGGTTTGGTGCGCTGTGCCGTGGAAAACCGTGGCGGTAGCGTGTGGAGAACGTAAAACCAACAAGTACTTTCCGGCACTGTGTCCCGCCTGCCTGTGTGTGTGTGTGCGTGCGGCTCCATTGTGTCTTCGGCCGGTACAGCTGGTAGCACGGTGTGGCCGCCGGCGAACCCGAAACCACCCACTACCGCCCATTACCGCCGGCGAGATTCCGGGTGCGAGTAGCCACACGAGCGCCGCCTAATTTTGGACAAAAGTCTCTCCGTCTTGTTTGCATGTGCACCACTCCGCCTCCCTCTCCACACGTTGCATTCAATGGTGAGGGTGGCGACGGTTCTTCCTCCCTCAACCCCTAAGTACATACCCATTGTGTGGCCGGTACATGGTGTTCATGTTTTAGGTGTAGCCTGACGCCATTATTTTGCAACGCCTGTCGCACGAGCAAGGCGGCCAGAGTGGCGGCCAGAGTGGTGGCCTTGCAAAGAGGCCTCATTTCAGCTAGACATTTGGGGTGGTTCACTCTTTCCGGGAGCAACACCACATCCTGTGTACGGTGGTCTTTGTTTCGGGTTCGCAATAATCGGTGGCGATGTAAAGTTGTCACTAACCGCACAGAAAAGGGAAAAGGGCGAAAGTAGTGCAGTGGCCACACTCCGCAGGGCGCAGTGGTTTTTTGTCGAGTAATTAGCGCGCAGTGTAATTTACAGCAGCATCCGTGACCCGTTGTGCCGTTGGGCAGGCGGTACGAGGTGTTAATGCTTCTTTTAATTACCCATTCACTCTTTCAAAAGTATCGGAACGATCCCTCGTAAGAACACAATTGTTAGTTTGAATCGAATGCGGTAGTCCGGGCAAACAAACACTCTTCCCAATCTATTCATCGACGGTACCGCACAGCATCCAGTCGATGAACAGTCGAGTCACGAGGTGTGATGAGCACTCGAGTCACGTCTTTTCACGCCCCATTAGAACGGTACGCCCTCCCTCCGGTGCGCCGACCACTTGTGTGCGAGCCCATAAATAACGTTTGAATTTTAATTGCACTTTATCAACGCTGAATGTCGTTTCTTCTGCGTCGGTCTCGGCCGGTCGGTCGGCCCGTTCAACGCCGGCAAAAGGCTAACGTTATCATAGAGGTGCGCATCCTTCTCTGGAACCCAATGTGCCTCGAACGGTACGACATCGACCGATTCCTGGGCCGGTATCCGGAAAGCCGAAAGCACCTTTATCGCGTGCCCAAGCACATGCAACCCCGGGTGACACTTCTAGCACACTTTCATTCACTTGCTTAAAAGTGGCTAAAGCCAGCCATCCCGCACGCTTCCCGAAAATCACCCCTCCAATCCTTCCATGGTATGGATTTGCAGGAGAGAACGTTGAACGCAGCAGCTAGCGCCGGCGAACGAACGAGGCGAAATAAATCCATCAACAATCGTGTTAATAATTAAAACCAATTATAAACTTTGTTCATTATACGCCTGGGCTCCGAGCGGCCGAAGGAGAAAGCGAAAGCGTACGAGACTGTCCTGTGCTTCCCTGTGCGGGGTCGGCCTTTCGGGCACTTCAGCATTCGAGAGTGAAAACGGCGCGCCATCGAGATCTCACGGGACGCCCTTTAAATTGCCTGGGATGTGTGCACGTGAAGCAACAAGGACACGGTGAACAAGGACACACAGAACCGAGGCGTAGAGCTAAACTACCCCGCAGCGTACGGTGGCACATTCGGGTGGTGCCTTAAATTTAGGCAAATCTACCTTGCCAGCCCTGGACAACAGCGGTGGGTTGTGAAATTCGTTCGCGTTTTCGTACGCCGATGCACGGGATGGTGGAGTGTTTGCTTGTTCATTTGAGTGGTTTCGCCTTTACTTACCGTGTCGGTTGTTTTTGCAGCTGGGATTGTTGAATTCCCCTCGTCGTCGGCCATTGCAGCTGCTACCATCCCGTGGCCGGCTTGGGGAAGTCTCTTTAAACGCCTGCCGTTTAATGATGCTCCGAGCGTCGATCGATAATGATGACCGTAGCAAGTCGTTAGCTGTTTTGGTCTTTTTTTTTTGTTTCGCACGGCTTAGACTTTCCTTTTCACCGTTTCTTCAGCAAAAAAAAGGAGACTGATTGGGAGACGCACCAGAAGGAAGTGTGCATTAGCAGCTTCCCACCCTGCGTCGTGTGCTTTGTGGTGTGTAATTGACCTAAAAGGCAACACACCCACCAAAGTCTTAGGGAGAGCAGCGTCTCAGGACGGAAATCGACACTCTAGTGCGGGCTGCGTAGAAGCAACATGTGTGCGGAGAACACACGTTTGGTTGAGAAATACCGACGAAATTCTTCGCTCGCTTCGACATTCCTTCCCTGCGTGGTGGCGGTGGGGTTGATGAAAACTTTGCCCACATGGCGAAGAAATAAATGGTTTTATGCTGGAGAGCAAAATACAGCCGTGAGAGCAGCAAGCGAACGACAGTTTTCTGGTCTTAGTCACGCCTAATTGCGACCAAATCGAGTGTGCTAATTCCTTCTGCGTTGGATTCGGTGTGCCTGTGTCTGAAGGGAAGAAATGGAAGGGAAGAAAAAAGTGGCTTGAGCTAGCTTCGTAGGCCAAAGATACAAGGCGTATCGCGGTCTACGGCAACACCAAGAGATTGTCGGCATGAAAAGTCAACGCCAAGAACAGGGCAACAAGTTACTTCTTTTGATTCACTTGTTGGTCTCCTCATTCTATACGGTAGCTTTTTTCCTCCGTTACTGATGCTTTCAACTTTCACGCAAGCAAAACGTGGCGTTCATAGTCGGCACCAAAATGGGGCCACACGGATGTGTGATGGAGTGCTACACAGAAGCCTACGTTTTGCCAACTCTCTTTGTGAAAGGAGTCAATGGAAGCGCATTTTCTGCGATTGTCTGTGTCTGTGTGAGCTGAAAAATAATCGATATTTTTTGTGTCTGTGCCATACGTTCATGCGAAGAGGAATGTGTTGTACTGTCCCCATCATGCTAAACTTTAATATAAAGAACAACTTTTTCTTTATTCTTTTTAATTACTATTTTCGTAGCATTTTGCATAATTACTTTAATTTTCTCACAATGCAACCAAAGTGATTTTTTATTCAATTTCAATTATAAAAAATCATTCTTCTCTGTTCTGAAGAAGTCGGACTGAATATTCTACTTCCAAAATTAATCTCGCTATCGTCAGTCCATCAGCTGCGTACCATTGTCGCCAGCCCCGATGGTGCAAGACGTTATGATAAGAAAAACAATTTCTCCTTTCCGTACCCATCCTTCCCCCACGCCTTGTGCTTTCAACAGCAAAAGACACCCTCCCCGGTGACATAAAAATTCATCAGTTAATTGTATCTTGGTTGCGGATTTTTTGACCCCGGCGCCCAACGTTTCCCATTGGCCCGATGAATCGGTGGTGCCGAAACGACCGTCGGTTCCGTCCCTTTTGACCCTCTTTTCGGATTTCCACAACCAAACTCTCTAGCTCTGCAGTGCCCCTAAAAAGCGCTTTTCATCATTTCGGTAGCAAAACGCTTAATTCGACATCATTATCAGTCATCCGCAGTCGCGGGGAAAGGAACGGACGGTGCCGTGGTAATCGTTGTCTGCGTTTTCTGCGAAGCTGTACCGTCTGTTGGACGGGTACCCTTCCACCCCCAGCTCTGACGCTTTTTTTTCCCCCTTTTCATCCCGGTGGTTCGTTCTGTTCTATACAGTAGCTATTTGCGATGCTTTAAAACCTTCTTTCCCCCCCCCCCCCCCCCTGAACAGGGCGTGACTCTCCTCTCTAATCACCGACGGTGCAAAAGTCACGTCCACGCTTTGTCGTAACACAATTCACCGCCCTGCGCACGGGCCGCTGCGGGAGATGAAAAATAAGCTCAATGACATCGTCATTATCGCGAGTCGCTGGTGGCCCACCAAATATTGCTACCGCGAAACTCGCTAAGCCGCTGTCGTCGTTGTATCGCGGAAGTCGGGAGCTTCTCGCACCGAAGTAACCGAAGCATGTGAAAAGCATCGCACCCCCGGCATCGTCATCAGTCAATCTCGGCCAACAATCGCACGGCAAAGGAGGCCACGAGGCGGGAAGAGGGTATAGAAGGTCCTGCTTCGGAAGGCAGGCGCAATTTTCGTGCAGACTCACCCTCTACGTGGGGCGGCCTGACTCATCCTAGGCAGTCCGACACTTCACTTCCGCACCCGATTCAATTACTTTAATGCCTGTTTAATTTCCCGCCTCTCTCGCCACGTCAAAACATCTCAACAGCCGCCCGCTTCCCCCCTCGATTTTTTTGCCAGAAAGTGGAGAAGATGAATGAGAATGATGGTTCCGTGTTTGTCCTCAACCTTCCATCGCACACCAAACGCCAAAAACTGGCGCAATGTCTGCCACCCTCCCCCCAAAACGTGGAGCAAAAGATGATAACGTACAAACCGACCCGCAGCAGCAGCATCTTGGCTCCGGCCGAAAAAAGTAATGAGAAATATACACACGCACAAAAAACATTTAGATTTGCGCCGCCGTCTGTGTTTGCGCTTCGGCAACCTTGGCCAACCGATTTGTCCCGGTGTCCCGCCCTTCGAGTTTATAAATTCTACCTGTTTGTTTACGGCAGCTTCGTTGGCACGGACGGGCGGAAGCGAGAAAACGAGCGAAATGACACGCATATGTCATTAGTACTCGTCGTTTTCTTATTTTGTTGCGACGTCGCCGCATGGGTTTGAAGGAGGCGCCAGGTGGCGGCTTAAGATGCCGTTCCGCCGCTTTAATAATAATCGCCCTCGCCCGCCCCCAGCTCTGTGGAGTGTTGTGTGCGTGTGTGTGTGTGTGTGGAGATTGTGAAAACATGAACTGTGAAAATTGGACCGTTTCAAAGCGGCGGTGGGACACGTTGCAATTAGGAAACGGGACGTTTCTGTGCCGCTGCTTCAGGCACTGGCAGACATTCGCTTCGGAGCATTATTTCAATTTTTCAAACGAGCAGATTTTCCACGTAAAGTCATCGCTTACGGGCACAATCGGGTCTGGCCTGTGCAATATGGTGGTGTCTACCGGTTTGCGAGGGAAATGGAATGGCACACGGGGTTTCACTAATGGTGGAAGAACTTCAAACGAACCAAATTATTCACAATGTGTGTTAAGATGAGTTTCAGAAAATGCGCTGGTAATAATCGTAGTTCATATGGCAAAGCCGTGGAAAGCTGCTTGTTTTGGGTTCACAGTAATCGGTTTAATTTTTATTTAGACATTGCAACACTGTTAAATCAGACGCAACAGGAGAAAAACACCTTTTCAACTGACGCAAGCTGATAATTTTAACTGACCATTATCGCTCCTAAACACCTCCATTGTTTATTTAATGTGTCGTAATGCATGCGCCATTGATTTAGCTTCATTTTCGGATGGAATTTAATACGCGCACGCTCGCACTGGAAACTAGATTTCATAAACACACCGCACCGTGCTAGTGCGGCCCGTGCCTCACTGTACGTGAACTTCCCAAAGCGTTTGCCTTTAAAAGTAGTATCGCGCATGAAACGAACAAACCTCGGCTGTGAATGTTCCAGTTCATCATTCACATTCTTTTAAAACCAACACGCTCCCGCCCAGCATTGTGTCAGCAGTTTATTATTTTGTTTTTTACTGTAGAAACACCAGTACAGAACGTTGGAAAAGGTAGAACCGTGCACTGCTGGTAACGTTTATTTGTGCACAGGAATAGGGCGACGCAACAACAAAATGGTTCGTTTGTTTTTGCATTTTCCTACTCCCGTCCCATCTGGTGGCGTGTTTTTCCTCCCCTTTCCACTATCCGGCTCGTTACCGTTGGTGGGCAACGGCGTTTTTGATATGTTTAAACGGCGTCATGTCAGCAGGGGAATTTGGACCGCTTTTTTTTTTTGGCCACGAGTTTTGTTTGCTTTCCGTTGCTTTCCGCCTAGCTTGCATAACTGCTAGGCGCAATCGCACCCACGGGCAGTTGGAAGCTGTGGCCGCCAGCGAGTAGCGATTTGTCTTCCGTGTTGTGCGCTGATTTGCTCCAAACCACATTTGCTGTATGTGCGATGATGGTGCCGGTTTGTTGCTGTTTTCCGCTGAATTAGTGCTACACCTACACTCAGCAAATGCAATCCATCATTGTTCACTTTTTTTTTTGTGTTCCGGTATGTAGCAGAAAAAGTGTTCGCCAGTGCGCCAACGCGTGTTAGCGTTTGCAGTTTAATGGATGCGTGCAAAATTAACTCAGAAAGAGGAAAATGTTTGTTGCAAATAAACTGCTGCTCGTGCTGCTTGTGCATTATAAATAATTGTCCTTGTATTAAAAGAAACATTTTTTTTAAAAGCGATTGTATGGATAAAAAAAGGTTATGCACTACCAACCTATTTAATGCGAAAAAGTAAGCAACAGCTTAAAGATACGCTTTTATACTTATTTGTCCCCTACATTACCATTCAGAAAGCGCACCACCGTTTGGTTACACGAGCGCTGTTTTGATACATTGTAGCAAGGATACTGTATGCTTAGCGTAGAGACCGGGATGCACAACTTATCCTGCATCAATGGACCGCTCCATCCAGGGATGAAAACAACAGCGGTTAATGAGTCATCGTCGTTCGTTGCCGTCGCCGGCGTCATCATCTTCATTCAAGTGTTGCACCATGCTCTCATACACTCGGCAGGCACTCGACTCAAAAACGGTCCCAACGAAGGTGGTAGCAGCGGCAGGATCAGCACCCCGAGGGTATGTTTTGTCGCACATACACGCCCTAACGATTTGCTGTGCGCAAAAGACAGTGTTAATTTCTTTCTGTTGAGTACAAAATTATCATCCCTCCTGGCGCGCGCCCATACATGCGTACCTCGCCAAGCTTCAATCCCTCGGGAAGTGGGTTGCCCGGTGTCGTCTAGTTTGGCGTTTCGCTGTGAGCAATTACTTTTCGGCGACGGTTACGGTTGCTTTAGCGACAGTGTGTGCAGGGTATGTGTGTGTTTGTGTGTGTGTATGTTTTGGTTGATATGCTTTAAGCCTTTTGTTTGTTCATTTGTCACACATAAGGCCACACAGTCAATCGTGTAATGGCTAGACCTGTAGTACCGTTGAGGTTGAGGAGAGCAGTTTGAAGCACGTAACATTGCGCCGTTCTGTGGGTGAAAACGAGCTTGGAAGCAAGAAGCTTGGTAAAGGATTAGCATCCGTTGTTTAAATGCGACACGAATGAATTTCACCTTTCGTTGTAAGAGTGCCACAAGTTTTGATGGAAAGGTATAAACAAGTGTACTGCTTTTTTCGGCTTTTTTTTTTATTTCCTTTTTCTAACTTGCTCTAACTTGCTCGACTATTCAATTCGACTATTTACACACAGTTTGGGATTGCAAATTATAGCTCCTGCTTTATGTTTATTTATTTTTGTGGCGTAATATGAACATGTACAAGTTCTTCAGTTACAAAATGCCATAAAAAGTCTTTTTACGTACAAAATAAAATTCCATTTGTTCCATTGGTGGATAGCTTGACATGCTTGTAGTTTAAGTAAAAACTTAGCAAACAGTGTCCCTGTTGATTGTTCATCCTTTCCATTACAAATCCAGGTATGCAAATACCTCCAGTTATTGGCCATTTCAATTCTGCGAACGGAAATCGACGTACTCTGCGTAAAAGCTCCCCATTCCGGTGACAATTTCAAACCTTTCTGGCATGTAAAGCATTATCATAAACGAGCAACTCTAGTCACCAGCTAAGCTGCAAAGTACAAAATACCATCGCAGAATTTCGCGCAGGCATTTCGCATTCCGGCCAGACATTCTTTACCAAGTTTGTCACAATCAAAGTCGCCCGTATCGGCTGACTTTGGGTGATTGTAGCTTTGATAATATTGTGTGCTGGTGGTGTATGTGTGTGTGGGTGAGATTTCAAAGCAAAACCGAAGGGCGAACATGTATGTAATGCATGTACAAAACATAATCTACGACAAAAAATCATGATATTACTTACCGGCGTTGCATTGAAAGCCCCGGTTTCGCACACATCAAAGGCAGAGGCTCGACGTGAATGTGTGTGTGTGTGTATGTGCGTTATCAGGGAAACGGCCACCCAATGTTGATATGTAACGCTAGGAGGAGCGGACCATCATCACACTTTAAAATCAATAATCCGCAGCCTCTCGCGTTTGTTTTCAAGCGATCGTACCGAATTCCAATCGATTCCAGCAAAGTCCTGCTTTTCCACTCTAAACAAGCCGCTTGTGAAGTCGCATTTATGCCATTTCACGGTGGAGCGCTCCCTGGTACTGTGGTGAGGGAAGAGAGGACGCTTCCGTTTGTTGGTGCTATGCGCCGCTCAAACCTTAACGTCTGAATGCAGAGCGCGAAATGAACCACGGTCGAAGAAGAAAAACGCGAACTTCCTTTTCCCCACATATTGGACCCGGTGTCGCGTTTCAGACCATATTGCCGGCATTTAAGAGAGTACATGAATTCCATCATCCGCCGCTTTCGTCAATACACACACTGTGTGCCGGGTTTTCGGTTTGCTGCACGGTGCTGCTTTTTTTTTGTCTTCAACCCTCTCTCTCTCTCTCTGCTCCTTTTTGGCATGACTTTGTATGTTTTTTGGTGCGTGTTTCGGCGGGGCGGGGAAGGGAGAGAGGTGGAAGCGCTGAACCGTCGCCTACACGCTGCCCCCGATTTGTTTTCACTTAGCGTGGTGCGCGAATCCTTTACATCATCGCTCCCAAAAGCCGACTCCAGCGGGTGGAGCGTACTTTTGGATCGGTCCTGCGGCAGTACACGACCATTTCCGGCCCTTGTATCCCGCTAGGCGTGTGCGTCGGTGCCATAGAAAAGCGCCCCCCCCCACAATCCCACCTTCTCCACATCTATTTATGGTGCGTTTGTTGTATCACCCCACTCCCCCTCCCCAGCCAGGCAAAGCAACGAAGAGAAGGGGAAGCGCGCCCAAGAGAGAAAGTATTTACTTTTGCTGCGCGCGTGTGTGTGTGTGTTATTGCCATTATCATGCGAACCGCTTCAACCTGATCCGGCCAGATACAACAAAACCGCACCCAAACCCGAAAGCCTCCTCGCTAGCGGGCTGAGGTTAAAGTCCGTGCCCGCGTTGGCTGTGACGGATTCCCGGCATATCATGGCCGGGTGGGATTTTCCGCGGGAAAACTCAACGCACCAGGTGTGTGTGTACGAGATGCGGGAAAAAGTGATGCCGGCGTGCGTGTGTTTTCGGTTTCGTATGTCTAAAATGTGTAATCTGCCCCTTGTTTGTCTCTCCCTCTCTCTCTCGCTCCCGCTCGCGATGGTACGATGAAGTTACAGTCGTCACGTCAGCCTACAAAGCGTTAGCGTCGTCGCCCATAGTGAAAAGGGGTTTTCCCCTTTGGCGTATGTGCGGTGAGCTAACGGGTCGTGATGATATGTGATGAGAACCGGATCCATATGGCCAAATGTTGCCAAAGCGGTGTCGTCGTACGCACACGTACCGTGTGCGGTACTGTACGGGTGAAAAGTCTGCCCAGCTCGGGCTTTAATTACGGCGGTAATATTATTCATTAGTCTTCAATTTTCACCCTATTTTCGGTGGTAACTGCCGGCAAAAGTGTGCTGTCAGCACAGTTCGTACGTGCCGGGGCAGCCGTTGGTGCAAGCTAAAGGGTTGAAAAGTGAAACAGAGTTTCCGTTGCGCTTCGTCAAAGAGTGCAAACGGTAACACGCTTTGCACGCTTCTAGCAACTTTTAGCATTGTGTGCTTCCGCTTAATTTCCCTAACTTTTGTTTTTTAAATTGAAAAAAAAGGGCTTGTGTGTGTCCCACCCGATCCAATTTGTCCATTTAAGTAATATCAAAAACCACTTTACATTACCAACCACCAAAATGCTTTCCCACCGTTACAACTATAAGTGCAAAAAAGGTTAAAGTTTAAGATGATAATGTTTTCCCCCTTCCCTCGCGTTACCGCTCCTCTTAACACTACGAGACCCACAAATTCATCTTCACGCAGAGCAGTCCCGTCCGGAGGGGCTACACCTGTTCGACCATCCTGGTCCTGTTTCATCTCACTTACAAGAACGGACAACGGTACCAAAATAACAATGAAATCGGGCGTTGGGTGAGGAAACGAAGAAGCAAAAGGACAGACTGTTGCTAGGGTCATGGGGATAAGCTTAAAGTGTTTCCCCCCAGTACGTGTTTTTTTTTTTGGAGGGCGGGGAGTCCCGCAGTAGAGGTTTCGGTCATGTAAAATGGATAATGGAGGGCACGGTCGTGTTGGGAGGGTTTCCAGAAGAAAAATTGAAATCTTTCCCTCACTCCCTTGCCGTTGCTCAGTGCTACTACACACCCCTCAGGGTGGCAGATAGGGACATGTGGACAGGGATCCGGTTACTGGCTCTTATCTGAGATAAAGTCCCTCACCACACGCCGCTATCATCATCATCTCGTCACTAACGTCCGACGTCTTGTGGGGCAGGTATGGGTGTGGTTTGTTTTTCGGTCCCTTGGGCATCTTTGCAGGAGTTGAGTGCGCTTCAGCCACCACCGTTTGAAGTGGCAGAAAATTGCCTATAGCACAACGGGCTGAGGTGGGGCGGGGCCAGTAAGCTCTTTAGGGCGGTGGTTTCACGATGGGGTTACCGTTCGTCCCACAGTCTCGCCCCTGTTTATGGTTTGTCGGGTAAATAGCTGGAAGCTTTCGTCCTGGGTTTGTATCGATCTTGAATGGTTTTTCGTAATGGTTCTGTAGAAAACCCACAACCTCGTACCATACTAGAGTATGAGAGGTGTGGAGGAAAAGATAAACGCACCCACAAACAACAAGAGCCCACTTTTTTCTTATTTATAATAATAAAAAATGTGTTGTGGGCCGCTCTTTGATTGATTTCAAAACACGCTTAACGTCACATACTACCATCCTACCGCGCCCTAGCAGCGAACAGCGTTACAAAGATGTTGCAATTTGCTATAAGCCAATCTCATCACTGCAAATCAGCCCACTCGGCTGGCGAACAGGCTTTTAATCCCGTCTCACTTCTATTTGTCATCGCTCTCAAAACCATTTCAACAGCATCGAAATGCTGGCAAATTAATAATGAATCGAGTAAACGGAAGCGGCCAGCCTATTGATGCTATTTGACATTATTAATAACGTTATCTTATCTACATAATTTTAACACCCCGACCACCCTCCCGCAACCGGTCCGGCAGAGAACACGTCAATGGTGATTAGTCGCTGTCACCGGCCGCATGCTTGCCCAACAGAAGCGCCCCTATGCCGGACGGGTTCCGGTTAGTCTCTTGCTGTTAGCCTTCCGGCTTAGTAGGCATTTTCCCCGTCCCGTGTTTGCTCTTTTCGCTTCCTGCGTTCGTTCTGTGGCCTGACGATGATGGTTCCATCACCATCGTCCCCACAGAATTACCCCGGGATTAAAGCGCTGTGTAGCCGTTTGAATAGTTAAATATTGATTTTACAGCGAAGCCGAGAGTCATCTTCAACAGGGAGACGAATGAACGGACAAGGAAGCGCACGCACTGTAAAGGGGCGTTCTTTGGGCCATTGGTTGAAAAATCAACACACCGACAACTTCCACCTTCCTCCATACGGTCGGTGACAAATGATGGTGGTGGAAGGTTCACGATCAGAGGTGCCATGTAAGTGCCGGCTTAGCTCAATGAAGCATATTACCCACTCGCACACACCTCAGACACAGTGACTTCTTTGAACAGCAGCTTCTTTCTGTCGCCCAAATCCGTGTGCCTTTCCACTGCGCGCAGCCTTGTTCAATCGACAAGATTAAGGGTCACAAGTAAATGTCCTTTTCCGCACGTTTCAATGAGTCTGCACATACTGCACTTTCTACTGACGCAAAGCGACACAAAAAAAAGGGAAAGCCAAAGCTCGTGCGAAACCTTTCGAATTGTGGAAAGTCGGAAAAAGGATTGTCATTCCATTTCGTTTCCCCATTTTTGCTACGAAACAGCGCCCCCCCCCCCCGCCTTTCCACTACATGTGCCATATATGCTGCCATCTGTCAGCAAATGGGTCCGCAAAAGGCTAAGCTCTACTCTGTTTCCCTCCTTTTCCTCTTTCTCTCTTTCTCTCTCTCTCTCTCTCTCTCTCTCTCTCTTCCACTCTCTCTCTCTCTGCTCCACTGTGTGCCTTGGCTTGGTGTTGAGTGTGTTGTGTAGTGCGGACGGGCAGAACACCTTTAAGTACCGGTGTAATACCCACCGCGGGGGACCGCTGCTCACCCTCTATCAGCCCCCCTCCCCCCCCCCCCTTTCCCTACATCGGGTTTCTTTTCAACTTTCGCAATGCTCTTACACACGCGACTTTGCTGCTTCACTACCACCATCCGCTGAACGATCTCGAAGGAGCAATAAACTGATCCGGAAATGGGTTTGCTGTGAGCTGTCGCTGTTGGACCCGTTTCGCGCGAAGCGCATGGGCCGCCGTGGTTGGAAACACGTGGAAGGGGAGGGGGGAGTCTTTGTTGCGACATGTTCGGTGACATTTTGTGTGACACCACTCTGCCCTCTCACCCTTCCGCCTGTGCTATTGCTGGACCAGCTTTAAAGAAAAAAAGTGGAAAGAGATGACGGGAACGCGCTGACGCTAGGTTCGTTTTCGGTTTTCACGAAACACCGTGGTGAATAGATGTTAGGATATCTGCGAACGTTTCTAAGTGAACCCTTTGAATAGTTACTTGTTCGGGCGATGATGCTGATTACACTTTTACTGTAAATTCCATTGATAAGCTTAAAGCGGACCGTTCCGTCTGTTTCAAGCAATGTTAAACGCAATCAATCAAATTAAGTTTCCACCCGCACACTGCTCATCAACTTCACGCGAAACGCATGTTTTCGAGCTTGTTTTGTCTATTTACGGGGAACAAATTGACTGCAGTACACTTCAACTATGAAAGAGTCCTTTTCAAGCGCGCTATTTTTGACGCAAACGCAAAAAGCCTAAAAAGCCATGCCAGCGCTAAACGAGCATGGTTGCGCAAGTGTGCTGGAGTGTTGGGAATGCTTCAAGTGCACCCGCCGCGCGATGCACTCAGCTCGATGGTGCCACCAATTGTGTGTGAAAAAGTTCACCGGAACTGCCCACGATTGCCTGTCTTGTATCCATTGCAGGATATGAAGAGTGAAGTGAGGTATTTGTTTTTGGGGTTTTTGCTTTATTTTCATGTAGTTACCAACATTTTGGTCTGAAATGGTTAATGTTGAATCCAGCGCAGTGGTGAAAACTGGCGGTGGCAAAAAAAAAAACAAAACGAAACAAAATCGCCATTTCAGTGTAAACCAACAGTAATGAATAATGTACCCGTAGGATTGGGTGCAAAAATAAAACGCAAGCAAATCGACAGTGTGTGGGTCATCGTCCTGAATCAAGGGTCCCATTTGCCGAGCTCTATACTGCCGGGGAGAGGGGAAGAGGGGGGTATGATCGGGTGTATCCCATTGGGGGTGATACAGGGCAAATGATAGCATGAAGGGAACGTGAGGATGGGAGACGACCGTTAAATGTGGAAATTTTTCGATTTCCCTCCATTCCGGGAACCACCACCGGCTGCAGCGATTTATGTGACGGAACGGATGCATGGCCAGGCCCAGTTTTCGAGAGCAGAGGTTTAAAATGCGTGAAAATGTGATACACCTTTTTTCTCGCTTAATGTCGGTTTTGTTTTTTTTTTGTGTGAAAGACTTGTTTTTATTTATTCCCGCCCATCCGGTAGTCCGTTGGATTGGGATTTGGCCGTTGATTGAATTATATCGTTTCGAAGAGCATTAAAATGTGCAAATAAAAAGAGTCCTTACTGTCATACCCTCTGTTTGCGCCGCGTGTGCGATAATGATACAGTTTCTCCCCCGTTTTTAATGTTACATTCGGGAATGGTTTCCACCATTCACAACACGCTTTTCAATTGCTAACCAGTTTTTCCTTGTTTTTTTTTTCTCTTCCCCTTTTGCTACATGCACAAACACAGCGAGGAAGCGACGAACTACTTAGTCAAGCGGCTGTTATGGCTCCAGCGTCGGACAACAACAATCAGGATCTCGCCACCAAGAAAGCCAAACTGGACAGCACCAACACAGTGATCGGTATGGGCATCAGTAAGTGTGGTCCCTTTCCTTCTTTTAAGTTTTTTTTCCGCACGCATGCATCACACCGTAGCTTTGTGAATTTATGCTTTTTGTTAGAAAAAAGAGAAAACAATTACACAGAGAGAATACGCAACGACACGCCAACATTCTTGTCGCAACGCGCGGTGGTTCAGCCGCGGGCTAATAATTAAATCGGGTGCGGGGCTCCCAGCCGCAAACCATCATGCTCCCTACGATGAAGAAGACGCGCGGCGTACGGTAAAGTTCATCGGGATGGAAAATGAGGAAAATTTAAGACAAACTTGGAACTGTCAGCGTGCCTACGCCGGGAAGCGGCGGACTGCAGGTTCCTATTAAGATGTGGTGCTCTGGATAGAGGCGCCCTGCGGTGTGTCGTTTGCAGACAGAGCCTTTGATGTACGCTCGACTAAACTGCTCCGTCGCTTGATTATAGATAAACAATAAGAACCCGCCGGAGGCTTTCGGACACGCACCGCCGCTCCAGCGAAAGCAAAAAATGGCCCCACCGCCCCGTGCAGCAGGACGGTATGCGCCTAGAAGGTATGCAAACCGTAGCGCACGCATTCATTCCCGAAGAGAGGGTAGGGATCTTGACAAACGTTAAGATTCTATTTGAAGATGATAATCGGTATCATTTCCCGTTGCTTTCTCTATTAGGTGGTTTTCTGATAGGCTTATGGGAGAACTTTGAAGCAAAGGGATTCCAACGAAAGCTCGATCGGAAAGATGAAATCAGTTAGAGGGATACGCGTTCGATAGCATACGTTCGGCTTCTTCCCTTATAATTCGTCGCTGACAATGATGATGATGAGAAAAACTTGCTCCACGCAGTCTGATCGAGCCTGTAATCTTGAGACTCCCCCCCGTAAGGATTCCCAACTGTCGTCACTGTGGGCTGGTGACGGTGAGCAACACACGACGGTGGGTAACATGAATCAGATAATGTCAACCCTCCGGGCGATGCTGAAACACACGCTTCGCTCCATGCTCCATGAAGGCCGTCCTTAGCAAGCTGTTATCATTTAATTTCCAATTTCATGTGAACCCCAGTGTGGTGTGGAAGTTTGCGGAGGTCGGAATGTAGCGGAGACTTTTCCGTTTACCGAACCGAACCGAACGGGTCGGTTGCTGCTGGCCCGAGGGTGGATAAAGTTTAACTTACGCGGAAGGCCGTCCGTTCGCCAGTACCTGGATCTTCCCAGTGCCATTGTTCCGCTTTTCCGAAGCAGATAAAACTTTTACCTTTTAAACCGAAGCAGCGGAAAGGCGCGTTGGAACGAGCGAGTTAAGAGATGTTAAATGATGTTTTATTCATAGTCGGTGACGATGTCCTTTCCTGCTTCGCATCGTTGTCGAAATCTGTTGGAATGTGGCCACAATTGACAACTTCTCAGAGTGGTTGGCAAGTGGTGGGTTCGAGTTAATGTTCTAGCGCCCTCAAGCTCTCTTGGAGTTGTGTTATCGTGAGCCCGGAAATCGCGTCTCACTTGTTTGCGGTTCGTGATTGCGAATGGTTTGACGGTTGCTTCACGATCCAGCGAACGATTTGAAGATAAGGAAATCAAAAGTTTAACTCCCCGGTTATGGTTGTGCTAATTTGTTGCGCTGCTCATCAATATTCATCTTTGATTGTAGGTGTGCATGTTTCTGGCAGCTGCTAGTTCTACATCGTGTTGAACGCTTGAAGGACTGTTGTTTGATGATACTTTTGAATCCATGATTCTATGCTCTGTTGCTTTAAAAACTGCATTCAAATCAAGTATACTTTTTTTAAAAATAGTTTAAATTCAACGCACCTATTCATCCCTTAAATTCTTGGGTGTGCAGAGGTCATGATGGTGGTGGCATATGAGTGTCGCCTGGCTAAAACAATTTCCACCCAAAACCTCTTTTTGCTGCCGTCCCCAAAGCATCGCGCAACCAATTCCGCAGTGAGCAATTTAAATAAATTATATTAATTAAACGATAATGCACCACTTTATTAAAGGCTGCGAGCAACCGCCAGATGACAGGTATTGCGGACGGACACTCTTTGGCACATCGAATGTAGTCGTGTACACAAACAGATTCAACACGTTTGTGGTACCCCACTGCACCGCCAGCTCGGGGGTTTCCCTGCTGCTGCACCGCTAATGCTTAGTGACAGTTAATTAGCGTTTGCCAGCGCGCTTCAAAAGCGGCACCAGCAAACGCGTGAGACTCCTCCTGCGATGATCCTTCCGTACGCAATATCCCCACGTGCATAGTCGCGGCGTCCCGGTCCATTCCGTTTATTCCCCGTTCCCGGCGGCTTGATTATGGTCGCTCGCTAATGAAACCAAATTTATAACGACACCCACTTTTTTATGGCTCATCGTCGTCACTATTCCGTTTCCGTTTTTTTTTTTCTTTTTTTTTCCTACCCCGCCACGACCTAAGGGGTCGTTAAATTTACCACCAATTTAGCGCCACGAAACGTGGATTTTATGACACTTTACCGGTTACTGGTTATGGGTCGTTTTTTTTTTTCATGCTCTACCTTTAATGCTTTAATGCCTTCATCCTTTTAAGTGAGATTTTTAACCGCCACTGTTTGAGTAACCGATCGAGAGGTTTATGCGCGTCTCTTCACGTCCCTGAGGAACATTCGTGCCAAGCGGCGTGTTTTATATTGCCTAACTTTCAGGCGCAAACGATGTACGGGTGCATACAATTTTGGTCCGATTTCTTTTTCCCCTTTTCCGTTTTTTTTTCTCTTTCCTGCTCTTCATTCTGCCACAAATGGTTGGTTTTGGATGGACACTTAAAGAGATTGAAGCATCTTACGGGTGCCCTCACCAGTACAGCCAAAATTCTTCACATTGAACGTCCTCCATGACTTAAAAACGCATTAAAGTAATGAAAAAAAGGAAAGATGGCCGATGGTGGCTGTGGCAAGAAAAAAACCGTCTTGCGGAAGAAGTTTTGGCGAAAGTTTACCACTCGTCGGTAATGTTTATTATAAATCATCGAACTTTCCGATGAAATCGCTGCCCCACTTCGTTAAAGCCGTCTTCCATCTGGCAAATGGTGAATGCGTGTGCCGTTTCATGTGCTTACGAAACATGAAAAGAAACATCTTGCTTATTTGATACATAGTAACGCTGTTTAAGAAAAATTTCTTTATTATATTAGTGTTATGCAGCCAGAATGGCATTTCGGTCTTATAAACTTTTTAAGAGCACTGACTTTAAACGCAATTGCAAAGTTACTTAATAAACATTAAGCAATACAAAATGAATGTTTAGAAATATTCCTTCTATGTTGATTGCAATAGTGACATCAAAGACATCATTATCATCACATCACACATCTTTTCCAAGAAAAATGAGAAAATGTGTTTTTTATTCTTCCATG
This sequence comes from Anopheles epiroticus, assembly GCA_000349105.1. Taxonomy (NCBI): domain Eukaryota; kingdom Metazoa; phylum Arthropoda; class Insecta; order Diptera; family Culicidae; genus Anopheles; species Anopheles epiroticus. The sequence goes on from KB671892.1 coordinate 40,971, forward strand.
CTTGCAGACGTGTGACATTAAAGAGAGTTTCACCACTTTTTTGAATACCTACCTAACCACTCACACAGACCGCACGTTGCTTAAGTTTGCGCCACGAGTGTGCGGTTGATGCAAGTGGAACCTATCACCATTAGACCGCTCAACGATTTCATGGTTCGTTTTCCACACTCAATAGGCTGTCGAAACGATAGCCTTTGGGTCGTTTGGCACGGTTCCGTAATCAATAATAACTTCATCAAACTGTGTACGACACTTTCCCGCACCGAACGACCCCTATCATGGGGGAAATTCATTCGATCAATCGAGACGCCCTCGGACATTACTGACGAGCATTTGATTGGCGATAACGCAATCGTTCACTAACACTGCTGCGCTGCTCTTTTGTTTTCAAATCAAAGACTCACTTCGAATGCTAGACTACACATAATAAAAAGCGAAAGAAAGATTGAGGAACATTAACAACCTTTCCAGTGTACTTTACGTGTACCTTTTGAAGGTGAAATCTAACTGAAAGCAACACAAACTTTTGCTTTCAACCCTGTTCACAAAACAATGTAATTGACAATGATTTGAAAGCGTCATTTATGGAAGATAATGCCCGTAGTATGTAGCTGGTGGCGCCATCGATGATTGAATTTTTGATTAAATGAGTTGCTCATCCCGCACCCATTCGACAGACCAGCAAACATTAATTCAATAGCCGCTACCGGACAGCGGTAGTTTACCATTTTTTTGCCCTTCCGCAGGGCCTAATAATCATGATGATGGATGCACCAGCTTTGTTTGTGTTAAATTGTACTGTTTAATGGACAGATTAGACGAAATTGCCCCTGATTAAATGGACAGTTTTGCATAATGTATTCGCGGAAAATCATCCGGTAATGGAGCGTTTTGCGCTAATTCGGTACAGATTTTGATGTGTATGAATGTGTGATTGGATCATACAATTTGCAGTGATTATGATGAGAGAACAAAGAAATGAGGTGACACCACAGCACCGCAGCGGACGACCGCCCGTTACCCCATTACCGATGTATGATGATTTTGTACTATGATTTTGAGATTAACGGTCACATCACCCATATCACTCTCAAATCAGGCAGATTGGATTTTTGTGAAACAAAACGACAAAGAAAATGTTGATGTTTATCAGTGACATTAATGTTTAAAGCCACCATAGAGAGTTCACTGTACATTGATGTAGATTTTTTTCACTTGCCAAACCAAATAATAATTTAATGGAAAACTCCCCAATCATGCCACCGGCGCTAGGCGCTTGATACCTTACTCACAAACCTGGCGCAACCTTTTGTGCAATTTGCCTTCATGTTCCTTTGTGTGAACAAAACCATCCCTTTTCCTTAGTTCTGAAGGGCTGCCATTAGCTGCACGTGTCTAGCAATAGGTGTATCGTTTTTTGTTACTAACCCTATCTATCCCTAGGCGATGCGCTATCACCAACGTGCGCTCAACCTTCCTTATCAGAAGGCACTTCCTTGGCGGGAAGAGAATTTCCCCAAATGACTTATGATATCTAATCATGACGGAGGCCGTCACCTGTCGGTTAGGGGTAGTTTTTCCTTTGACCCGTTCCGTTCATCCTTCCAGCGCCGTACGGCAACGGGGGGAAAAACAGTCAAAGCGTGGTCACAGGAGATCATTAAAAATAATCTACTACATCCATCTCCGTTCGCCGTTACAGGCGGGACAGAGATGAATGTATGCATCCCTTTCATTCTGCTGGTTGTCTAGCACTATCCTACTATCCTGCTTGGGACAGGGCACAGCAACAAAGGATGATATCGGCCTTTTCACTAGGCCTGTGATGAAAAATCGTTCAAAGAAATAGAAGTGAGAGACCTGAGGCTGTGAATGGAAAATGAAAATTAATAACAGTTTGTAAACGGACGACCGTTCACGGTCGGCCGCCCGCAGGTAGCTGCTGAAGTAAACGCAAAGTGAAACATTTTCTCGTTTGTTCAGAATTTTGCAACGCTTTGCACAACGGGTTTTCAAAGGCAAGCGATGCATAATCGGCCAATTTGAGCGTTTGATCTGATTAAGCGATTGGGTCGGAACAGCGAGAAGGATAAGAGTGTTGTGTAAGTACAGAAACAGCACAGTTTTTAAAATGAAACGAGCCGAAAATGCTGTTGTAATCCCGGTAATCTATCCCTTTTTTTTTTTGAAACTCAACATTAGCAGTCCTTACAAAATAGTTTCAATCGCAAGCGGAAAAACAGGCAACGCCATTATCAACTATTAATACGGCCACATCGGCCGCAGTCTTTCCCTCCTCTCGGTACAAAGAAGCAGGGAAAGAACGGCACACTTTGTAAGCCTTCCAGAGAGCGATTCCAGCCCATTACGATAAATCTATACTACTCCACCAACTGTTGCCTGCCAGCATCCCCTGAAAGGCTTTCGCGCGTTAATCCACTTGAACGCACGGAACGCAAAGTTGTAATACGGTTTCACAGCGTATTTTATACTCAATCTGTAAAATCATTCCACCCTCTCTTCCTTTCACACACTTGCCACTCGGGCACATAAACTCAAAGGAGCCGATAATCATCCAGCAGCCGAAGCTACTATGCCGCGACCAAACGGTCACTAATTGCAGTAATTAAAAATCAATTAAATTATTGATAATTCATAATAACAAAATCGTGTACGTTCGACTGTCGGCATGCTGCTGGTGCCGCCTGTCGACTGTAATCGGCACGTTCGCTTTCAAACAGAATGCCAAACAGCGCGGCGCTTTAGTTCATTATTGCCGAGGGATGAAGTGGAGCGGGTGTGCGGTACGATCGAACGTAAATCCTCGCCACCCCGGAGCAGCGTGCTCGAAATGATAGCCCAAAACCTCGTCGAATATTTTGACGCGTGCTGTGCAGTGGAGGAACAGATTTACATTAACGTTGATTACTGCCTCCGGTGTGGAAAAATCAAACATTCGCGAAGGCAATTAAACTTGAGGACGGACGGCAATTATGGATAAATGAAAACGTGCCTGTTCAATTTGAATTCTTTCGGTGGAATTTTTCACGAGAATGTTGTGCGTGCGTGTTGCGTATGATTAACTCTGCTCCGTTTGATCACTTGTTCATCCTTTACGCCTTTCACCTTGTAGCTTCGCGTTGTAGCTCGCGTATGCGTTTCAATTATTAACAAACATTTTTCTACCGTTGTACCTTTCCCCTTCCCGAAACAATAGCGAAAACGTCGCGCGTGGTGCACATCCGCAACATCCCGAACGAGGTGAGCGAAGCCGAAATTATGCAGCTCGGGCTGCCGTTCGGACGCGTCACAAATGTGCTGGTGCTGAAGGGCAAAAATCAAGCATTTATCGAGATGGGCGATGAGACGGCTGCCTCGACGATGGTGAGCGTGTTCCACGCGAATCCGCCACCGCTGCGGGGCCGTACGGTTTACGTGCAATACTCCAACCATCGGGAATTGAAGATCGATCAAAACCATGCAATTGCGGTAAGTAGGCACCCTCCTTCGGGAAGCACAGATAGACAGACAGGCTTTATTTAATTTTCCATTTTGCAAACTTTACAGAACGTAACGAACGCACTGCAGGCACAGGATCTCACCCAGTCACCGACCGGATCACCGTTGCCGCTGTCGATCGAACATACCAACAGCAACTCGCAGAACGCCAGCAGCAACAACACGAACAACAGCTCCACGACACCGAGCAGCGGCGGTGGTGGCGGTGGTGGCGGCGGCGGCAGCGGCGCACCCAATACAGTGCTCCGGGTAATCGTCGAGTCACTGCTGTACCCGGTTTCGCTCGACGTGCTGCACCAGATTTTCCAGCGATTTGGCAAAGTGCTGAAAATTGTCACCTTCACCAAAAACAACTCGTTCCAGGTAGGGGAAAACGAAGCGAAAAGGATGTACGAACGGTTAATTAACGCACATTCTCCTTCTATCTCTCTTTCTCTCTTTCTCTCTGATGTCCATCCCGACAGGCCCTGATACAGTATCCGGACGCGCAGACCGCCCAAAACGCGCGAGCCTCACTGGACGGACAGAACATCTACAACGGCTGCTGCACACTGCGCATCGACAACAGCAAGCTGACGGCGCTGAACGTGAAGTACAACAATGACAAGTCGCGAGACTACACCAACCCGTCGCTGCCGTCCGGCGAGCCGGGCAGCGACGTCATCGCGAGCGCCGGCGGGCTGGTATCGGCGAGTGATCTGCTCCTGCTGGCGGCCGGGCAGCGACCGCAGCTGTCCCGCGATCGACTAGGTAAAGCCGACTTTGATAGCTCAAAACACTCGCCCGTCGATGTTTTCGTTGTTGTCAAGTAGCGTGCAACTTCCGTGTAATAGTCAAATTAGACAAATCTCCCTATTTTCTAGTGAACGGCTTAGCGACACCGGGCGTGATGCCACCGTTCGGGCTCGGGCTCGGTACGCCGGCCCTCGCGAGTGCCTACGGTGGCGCCCTGCCCAGCCTGAACGCGTTCGCGCTCGCATCGAACGGTGCCCTCGGAACGCCGAACCCGGCCAACGTGCGGGGACTCTCGAACGTGCTGCTCGTTTCCAATCTCAACGACGAGGTAAACCACTCCCATCTAACGTTAGCCTCTATACATCTATTACTATGCATCCTGTCTCTATCTATATATCTATCTATCACTATCAAACTATGTCCTTCACTATCCTATCTGTTACTATCTTTTCCCTCATTTCGTCTTCCAACACTATCCTCTAGCCCTCTGTTACTGTGTATTTCTACATCTCTGTCTCAGTGTATACGTCAAACGTTCTTGCTCGGTGTCTTTTTGGTGATCTTTTACCGATCCTTGAGGATTGGCTCAACCACACTACCACCCCTCAATACACCCGATCGCTACACACCTTTCCTATATTTCTCACCCCTTCTATCCCACTATGTACGGCCCCAAGACCTTACTAACATTCTAACCAACTTCTTTCATCACTCCTCACTATGTCATGTGTATTTTTGTTTATCTTAAACCATCTAGCTCCTTCCGTGTAGTTTCATGCTGAAGGTTTCCTACCTGTAAATTGTATCATCCCGCTTTTCTCATCATTTTGCTCCGTGTTTTACCATCACATCACTGCATTCTGCATTACTGTACAGCTATAGTTTTTGTGCCATCTCTAGGTTTGGTTTGTGTTTACTTTTTGTCATTTTTTTATTTCTTTTCCTGTTTTTGGACACTTTAAAATGTACTCGTTTCTCTTTTTTTGTGTTGTTTTGTTCAACTATTTCCCTTTTCGTTACTTTTTTCGCTTCTTTTGCCAAATGATTTTTTCCTGTTGGTGTTTTTTTTTATTTGTTCCGTTCTTTCGAGCGTAAAGTTGCATTTTAATTATCATTCTTACGATTCTCTCCTCATACCTACCTTGGTGTTTTTGATGTCTGTGTATTTTTTGTCTTGTCTTTCCACCTCATATATCCTTTGTTCTGCTATCTGTATGACTTTCTCGCTTCGTCCGATAGTTGCTTGCATACCCCGTTGCCCTTTCTCTTTTTTTTGTTCGTTGTGCTGCGTCTATGGTCTACGTTTTCGTTTCGTTTTTTATTTGTGCTGCTGCTGGTGCATATCCCCAGCATTAGTCGGTGCGCCCGGTAAATGATGGACTATCCTGTTGCGCTGTCCCGTTCTCTTCCTGACTCTGTGATTTTAGTTTCGCATTATTAGTTTCATCTTTCCGAACTGTCTCTGTCGCTCGCTCTCTGTGATCTTGACAAAGAAAACCCCTCGCCCCACCCCCCACCCCCCATTCCTCTTTTCCAGCTCTGTTTCTGCTCCCCCCCGCCATCCTCTACAGTGTACCGTTCCGGGGTGATTCTATTGTTAAACATCTTTCGCCTCCACCCGCCTATCAGCATCGAAAACCCTGCCCCACCACCGATAACAGTTTTCACCACCTGTTTCTGTCTCTTTGCCTTTTCTGCTCCATACATCTTTCCAACACACCCACAAAATGGTCATCACTCTTCAGCATACTTGAGCGTGGTACAGTGGTGGTGGCATTGCCGTGGTGTGATTTCTGACTATTGTTGCCACGCAAAGCATTCTACCGATGCGGTGGAACAACTAGCTCGGTTTTAAATGCCCTGAGCTGGGATGGAGATGAAAGAGTGAATTAATTTTCGCTTTATTATGTTTTTCCCGGTCCGAGCTGCGATAGCCGCTGGCAGCAAACCACCAGGCGTCTCCATTTCGGTAGAGCAAACGGAAAAGAAACTCGGTCTCGTAATCGTTGTCCCGGCCAACCGGGAACGATGGCCTACGGTTTGCCATGATTCATGCCGATGCAACAATTGGTTTTCGAGCGTGGTGCAAAGTGAGCGCAAGAGCCCGGCTGCCACAATAAAAACGTCACATTAAGCATGAAAACATGCTTAAAAGATTAGCCACAGAAGAGCGATGTTATTTTCATTTTGACTTTTGTGCAATAAAAACTACCCCGCAACGCGGGTTTGTGATTGTTTGTTTGCTCTAGCATCTTGCTTTGTGGTCCGTTGTAGAATGGAACCATGGTTGAACTCTGCAATAAATGTACACACGACCGCTGAACCAAACCGGTCGTCATGATTCATTGCGCCCTTGCGTTCGCATCTTTCGGGGCAGCGAGTGAGTGTGATTTATTTACCAAAAAGGTGGTCTTGCGCTTTAAATTACCATCCGGGGCAAACGGAGTGTGAAGGATGTTCCCCTACCGACCAAAAACCTTCCTGCTGTAGTACTCACCCACGAAACGGTCGTACGATCCAGTGCAGCTAACAACTCGTTGTTGACTCGTGCCACGTCCCTACACAAACAAGAGAGAATGGGTGGGAGGGAACCCTTCCCATTTTCCATTCCATTTTGTGGTTCTTCAATTTACGTGCAACAGATTGAAGACGTTGTCCGGGTTCTGTGGTGATGACGTTCACCGTTTTCGGGTGCGCGCCCGTACCTCGTTCAGTAGTTCTGCATAGTTTGTTTGAACGAAAACTTCCGGCGGCAAAGAACAGTGAATTGTTCAGCGATTTCTTCACCGGCTATGGTGGAGCCGTGAAAGCCAGTGTTTGAGGGCGGTGAAGGCGTGTCCGTTTACTGCAAACTGTCTATTTTGTCGGACAACTACGAGGGGTGGCTGTAAGGCAAAAGCAGCGTGAATCAAAATCACCCCTCCTGCCTCTGCCCTTTCCAGCCTGCTGTTCTTTTTGCTGGTCTGTGGCCAGTTACTGGCCGGTGGGAAGGGGTGAAGAACTGGCTTTTCTCACGCCGGCTTGTTTGTTCGTTTTTTTTTCATGCTCATTTCAACCGTACTAGTTGGTATTATTGTGGAATAAATTATCTTCTTTTATGGATTGCGATTTACATAAACGGATCCTCGTCCCTGCGGCATCCGTGCGCTGGTAAAACCGTACCCGATAGGTGGGTGGGAGGTAGGAGGCAGCCTGGCGCTTTCCTCAGTTTGAGCAGACGGCACGAATGCGGAAAGGAAAATTTGTTCCGAAAGCAGTCCTTAACAACCATGCCGCAACTCGAACGCTCTTTAACGCTTCTTTCACACAGCAAAAGGAGCGAAACTTTTCCACTAAAAACTAAAAGAAAGTGAGACACAAGAAAATAAAAGCAACACATGAATTGGTTTCTCGCTCCGTTCCCTCTGTCTCTCCATTCTTTCGAACGTGGTTGAGGTTTTTGCTAGGAAGCTCGAATCCCATAAAGCGGATCTGGTGTGTACTTTTGTTCGCCCGGTTCCCGGTCGGTCGGTAGGGGCTGACCGTTGTTGATGAACTTTACGATAAGCTGCCGGGAAGGTGGTACAGCTAGCTGCTGCTACTGCTACATGGTTCGTGGTGCTTGCCTTGCGCGCCCGTCCTTGGGAAGTGTTGGATAAAATATTGTTCCAAGTAGAAAGCCACAAGTTGCTGCTGCCCTGCCCTGCGCTGCTTCCTTCTCTACTTGCAAGAGACAAAACTTTTTCGCTGCATTCTCGTGCCGCACCGTATAAATAGCAGAAAGGCGAAGAGAGCTTCTGTGTGTGTGTGTGTGTGCGATGGTAAAAGAATGATGAGAATTCCAAGCCGCGAAGTGCAATCATTTTTATGGTTTTAAGGATAATAACTAAAACGCTCTACACCGGGGCAGGAGAGGAGAAAGAAGGTGACGATGATGATTCGCTTTCGATTTTCTTCTGCCAACTTTTAGATTCCCTGTTTTAGTGTGCGTGGGTAGCATTTCTCTCGCCTCAATGGAAAAAGGTTTGATTTAAAATGAAAATTTTAAATCTTATTTGTGTGGATTGGAAAACTTGTTGAAAGTTTTTCTACGATGGATCTTAGTGAATGCTCCTACTTGTGGAAGGAAAGCTCATCCGGCAAGCTTCACCGTAGGTCGTCCAATTTCTCGTCTACAGCTGTCTTCTCTCTTCTCTCCCGCTCTCTTCTCTCTTCCCCCCCTTCTCTCACTCTTTCTCTAACTCTGTTTTTCACTGTCTCATTATAACACTCTATGTATCTCTCAACTTTCCCTTGTGAATCTTTACTAAAGGCACTTTAGTATAAAACTATCTTCCGACTTCACGCTTCTCCTGTAATGTTTCCGTAGGTGTTTACAGGTTTCTTTCCGTTTTAAATTTAGCATCATTGCGAAATGACTAGATTTTATTTCCGCAAATGAAACCATCGTCCACCCACCGCCCCGCCAGCGCAGAAAGGTGGTAGGAACGGTGGCGAGTTGGAGACACAAAAGAAATAAAACTTTATTTCGCACATATAAATATATTCTTATAAATCACACAGTGTGTGGTATCCTTCGTCCACTTCTTGCTAGTTCCACACCGTAGGGAGAGGTACAACGGTACAACGGACACAAAACCGTCACAAAACAAAAGGATTCGTGGCAGTGGGCGCTATTATGCAGCCATTTGTTGTCCGCTGTCCGGTGTTGCGCCCGGTGGCAATGTTGCTGCTCCGTGTCTAGTGTTTCACACCAAAAAAAAAAAATATTCCTCTTCGTTGTCGTCGTTGGCCGTTAGTATCGGTTTTTGTGTCTTTCATGCGCTCTCGTGCCCGTCGTTCGGAGTCGTTAGTCATTTCGGTTCTAGCTACGGAAAACCCCTTCAAACTGTACATGCTGTCTGCTGTACTGTCTGCGTTCTCCCATTCGCGCACGACCCAAAACGCTCCATTTTAAGAATCTTATCGTCAACGATCCGATACGGTTTTGTGTCTGTGTGTGTGTATGTGTTCTCACCTTATCGTTACGGGCGCACGGCCGATGGCACCGTTAATCGAGCTGAGCAACTGCCCAGGCGATAGGACACGCGAACTTACCCGGTTGGTGTCCTGAAACAGCGAAACAAAAAAATGTACTCGCTTCACTGTGTAACAACGGTACTGCAGTCTCAAGTCCTCCATCGTACGCTGCCAACGGCAATTTATTTTCTTCCCAGCGCTACTCCCCGTTCCACCCCCTGGTTGCCAAACCCCTTGCAGCAAGACGCTGGTGCACTTTCACTGCTCGTGACTCATTATCGTTTATTTTTATTACGTTTTATCCCAAGGCACGTCGTCTTTTTGCACGGTCGCGCTCTCTACCCCATCTCAGCAGAACGGGGTAGAGTGGCAGATAACGCTTCCATTAGCTTTTCCTCTTCATTATTTTCGCTCATTTTTGCCCGTTTAAAAATTCATTAAATTTACAGTCCTCTCTTGGAGGGGCGGGCAAAAGCGATGCTCTTTTCACGTTCACGAGATCGGGCGATTCGATCGCGATGCTCCGTGATAATGGTGCCGATGTAGCTGGTCGTATTGATGTCAATTTTATCCCATTTTGGTATTGTTACACAGTGGAAAATGGCATTTTTATCTTCTCCCCGTCGTTCGTGTTCTACTTGTGGATTTTGTCTTATATCGTTTTTGATTTGGTTTGGTTTTTGTTTCACTGTCTCTTTTGTTATGCTATCTCTTGTTTTTCCTCTGATGTTGTGTGTTGCTACATTTGCTTCGTTGCTGTTCTCTTCTACATATGGCACCAAACATCATTACTCAATATTTATTCTAGCCCTTATTACTCTTGCATCTCTTTTTATAATTCACCTACTGTATGTGTGTCTACCTTTTTAGCACTCTATGTATCTCAGTGTGTCTAACTGTTTAGCCCTCTTCTTAACACGTGTCTAACTATCTATTTGTTATCTACAACTTACTATCCCTATGCCCTCATCATTTGACGTTTTTGACAGGTTTTACTGTCCATCACCCATCTACACGCTCTCCATCCAATCATCGACATTTTTGTTTCACATTTTATTCCTTATCATTGCTCATTTGAATCCTATTCCCTAACCTTCTCAAAAAAAACCCTTTTCAAATACACAGACATGCGCAAGCTGTTGTTGCACTTGAGTGAATTTGCCAACACACACACACACACACACACGTTTTCTGTGCCAAGCTTTGGATGAAAAAAAAAAAACTGTACACCCACTGTGGCAAGATCGTTTGATTTTCCGTTTTTTTCCTTCCTTCCTTCCCAACAATGCTCCCTCCCAGCTTTCCAACCCTCAGCACCATTCTTCAGCTCAACACTTCGCAATGAAAAAAGAACCGTGTTTTTTTTGTTTTTGAAAGAAATATTTCTCATCTGCTAACTGAATTTTTCTCTATTTTTCTTCTCTTCTGTAGATGGTCACGCCTGATGCTCTATTTACCCTCTTTGGTATGTCCGCACACATTCAACACTACACCTTCTTTCTAGCTCCACAAAGCGTCCACACAGAACCGAAACAGAAACACACACGCTCAGACAGACAGCAACACAGACACAGACATACATTCCTTCACACGCGCCCACCGTACCCATTTGTGATCCAATGTGTGTTTTTTTGTTTTTGTTCGTGTTGGTCATAATTTGCTTAAAACCGTGTTTTTATGTTTCCCCCCCCCCCCTTGCCGATTATGTGTTGATTTTCCATTTCCAACTCTACTGTACGTTTATTTGATAGCAAATTTCCATCCAAACACTTTTCCACTGCGTCAGTTTGTGTGTGCGTGAGAGTGTTTTATCTACTGGTTTTTCTTAATTTTCTTTGCCACGAAAACATTCTGCTTGGTCGATGAATTTCATCCAACCGCTGCGGATTGATTGACCCTTGATTACGAACGTGCCTTTTTGGTTCTAATTTTGGTGTTGCTGTATGAAATTTTCAACCGATCTTTCTCCACAAAAAAAAACAAATAGATAAAATGGTAATAGAGCAACAACACACAATAAAAAAAAATACATCTGCAGTTTTAGCAAGCGCTTCGGTCGGTTTTGGCATGCAGACAGGCTGTCTGGGAGCGAACATTTTAAACTGATCTCATGAGCTACTACCTTCGGCGTTGAAGTCTTTATTCGATCCGTCTAGCAATGAGGTTTTCCATCCTGAACCATCCGCACACTGCCGTTTGTTCACCGGCGTTCGAAACTATCGCCAGCGCCATTTACATAATGCAGACCTGTCGGGTTTGGTTGTTTTTTTTTTTATTTGTATTTTTCCTGCTATAGAATGCTTCACCTTTCTATATCTCACCGTGTGTGTCCATTCGCTTCCAGCTTGTCCGGATGGTTTTCATCCCGACAGCACGAAACTTTTATCTCCACTCATAATCCCCAAGCGTCTCAAACATACGGCTGCTGCGTGCAGCATAAAATGTGTGAAGATGCGCCGCAGCTTGTTTGTTGTGAACCGAACCGAACCGACGAGAGCATTGGCACATTTTTTTGTTTCGTTTTTGCTTTGTTTCGGTCTATAATCGGTTTCACACCGCCGCGCGCCCCCTTACATCAACATAAGCGCTGTCAGTTGCTTGTCAAATTTAGCGAAACAGATCTCCCGCTCCGTGTCACACGGTTTCCACCCCCGCTGTGGAGGTTTGTCCTCTGCTTTTTCTGCGCCCATTTCACTATCGCACCGTAGCGCAAACGTATCCTGTAATGCTCCAGAGAAAACGCTACCACCTCCGAAGCAGCCCCGGAAAGCATATCCTGCTGAGCGTGAGACGGTTGGGTTGGAAGCATATTTTTGTAGTTCCGTTTTTCAACTCGCTTCTTTTGGGTTGAAACTCAGCATACCTTTCCGGGGGAGGGAAAAATTCAGGAAACCATACGAGACGCAAAATCCAAGAATATGTGTGTTGTGCAAGCGGTCGGGCGGAAGCGGCTCGTTAGCGTGACATCTACCTAGGGCCGTCGTTCCTTATTACCAGCAGGGGATACCTTTTTCTGGAAACCATTCTGCAAACCATCAGCCTAGCCTAACAGACAGACCTGGAGGTAGTGGTGCTGAAGCTGACCTGTTATTTAGAGAACCCGCACCGTGTAGTGGTCGACTACATCTTGCAAAGCATTTTCTTCCCGTTTTTTTTTGAAGCTTTCCATTCCACCTTAGCCTCCATTGGTTGAGCTTTACGTACTATCGCGTTCCACCGAAAGATCATATTTCCTACCGTTTCGACGTTGGGTACACCTGCTGTGTCCCTTGTGACCTTCTGCTCCGCGGCAGCAACGAGATTCGGGTCGGGTTCCATTGCCGGAAGAAGCACCGCCGAACAGAGGGAGCAAGGAATTCAATCCTTCAATCCTTACAACAGCGATAGCGAAAGCGATGGCTCTGTATGATACATCGCCTCTTATCCGTGAGGAAACTTTCTTCCCAGACACTTTCCTGCCAGTCTGCTAGACGCATCTAAACCCGTGGTTCGATTTCGAATCTTTCTTCCCGGTTTTTTTTTTGCACCCATTGTCGGGCGAGGAAATTGAATTTGGACGAAACGAAAATGGAATATTACTGCATTTCCCCTGCTGCTTGGCGCCGCCCGCCTCTCCTGCTGCATATCTATTTGTCAAGAGACGAAACGAATAAAGATTAGTGTACATTTGAGTGCGTTTCTTCACCTCTTTTTTTTTTTGTTGTTGAGGTACGAACCGCTTTATCTGTGTGTGCTGCGCACGGAAAAAGAAGCGGACCATGTACATGTGGCGGCTATCAATCCGGTTCGGTTCCGATTCAAAAACGCTAACGAGAAGAGACAGACAAATGACAATTGCTTTCGCCCCTGATTGCGAAACCCCCACTCTCGCGCTGGATAACTATTTCATATTTCAGTTTGGGGGCTCTTTTCGCTCTTCTTTTTGCATCGGCAAGGTGAAATGTGCATTGCACCGATCCTGTTGCTACACTTGCTCCCCCCCCCCTGAAAGTTTGTGCTTAATGGCATCTTGGAAAGTTTAAGTCAAGCTTGTGCACTGCCGCAACAGCTTGCACAAAGCCGGAAAGTTCGAGATCAATCGCTCGACCCGGCAGTGACGCTCTCGTTTGTGTGTCGTCTTAAGACTTTCAACTTTTCCGACGATCTTCAAACGCACCGAACCCCCTCCCCTCACAGGGGGGGGGGGGCGCTTCCTGCCTTGCGTTGGAAATTAATATATTCACCATCTTCCCAATTATGTAAACTTTCTTCTCCGGCCAGCGCTGTGTTGCATCGACCCGAGGAGCAACACGAAACGATCGAGTTTCGGCACGCGTCCGGGATGGGACCACTTTGGAGTGACGTTACAGGGAAAGCCACTTTCCTGGACATTTGGTGCACGGGCGCTCTTTGCTCGAAAGTTTGTTGCGCAAAACTTTCGCACAAGTTGTGCTGCAATATAGGTTGTACCCACATGGGTATTGGTTTGCCTTATCGATTCCCACCCCGACCGTGCCGTGCCATGATGACAGACAGGTTGGGGTTTTATCAAGAGCTCACCTCTCTCTCTCTCTCTGGTGTACCTCTATGGTTGCCTTCGGTGGAAAACTTTTTCTGCCCTCTCTGGGCAATTTATTTTACCGCCGGCGTGTAGCTTGTACGTTTGTTTGAGTGACGAATTTCGTTGCTTAGATTGAGTTGTTAAATCCATTTCAGGAAGATGCAATTTAAGTGGAAAATTTAATTGCTCGGCTCAAGCCTCATCATTTCCCTTTTTGAGTAAATAAAATCTGATATTAAAAAATAAAAACAAATCCCCGTTTTTTAATGGATATCTGTCAGACGTCTTTCACTGTTTAATATGACATAAAGCAAGCCCTTCCGAAAGGAGCTGAATTTTTATCGATCAAATCAACATTTTATGTGCATACTGTGCCAAATTTTCATTGCCTTCTTTGTGGCAACAGCAGCTTCATCCTTTTTGCTTTCATCCTTCGCTAACGATTCGCGAGGCGCTTGCTGCCAGCTGATCCGGAAACGGGAATCCTCTCCCTGTAGCGTTGGTTTAACCCTTGGCAAAAAAAAGAACATAAGCGAAAGCGCAGCATGACGAAGCACCCAGCCCAGTCAATTGGTGACACTGCAGTGTCATCACTTTCAAGTGCCCCTGCTCACTGTTAAGGGTGTGTCCTTACAAAGATAAACTGTAAACAGCAGCAGGTGGAGGGGAGTAAAAATATCGACCACTAACGCGAACGCGGCCAAGATGCCGATGCAAAACCGACGGAATGTAGCGCTTAAGAATGAGATGTATTTCTGTACCATTTTTTTTTTGCTGCTTCTCTCTGTTTGTGTGTGTGTTATGAGAAGTATGTTTAAGAAATTCCTCAAGGCTGCCTGTCAAACTGACAGGAAGGAATTCCTTTTTTCCTCCTTCGTCTTCGTCCTGCGTAAGTTTTTTTTTTTGCTTTTTGCATCGTTACTTAAAGAAACGCGCTTATCCGTAAACTGGGTGGGAAAAAGAACTGCCAGGGTGGATGTAATGATGCTGCAGTTGATCACGATGAGTTTTTTTCTCGTCTGAAGCAGACGAACGAAATATAACGAATTTCTTTTCACCACCATTGATTTGCTGCTCGAAAACTCGCATTTGAGCAAACGATCCCGTTCGCTGTGGAGCACGTCTGCAAAATATGTTTTCGATTCCACCGGGTGGGTTGAGCAAATTAAACGATACCGTGTTACCTGTGTACGGTTCCGCACAACAAGTAGGATTAAAATCCTTCGTTCCGTGTTTTTTGTTTCCGAATCTTCTGCCGCCGTCCTGACAGAGTGAAGAAAAGGCTCCCCTTCTCCTGCCTGTTGCTCATGATTGGAAGCAATGTTGTACGTGGTTGTGCGTCGGCAAAGAGAGTGGTCGATGCAATACTGCTTCCATTTGTGTGCGGTTTAATCCTCCCTTTCGACGGGCAGAATCCGTACGGGAAGATAAAGCCATCATACAGCTGGTGAGGACCAAGCATTCTTGGCGGTGTATTGTTCAGTTTCGTAGTTCGGTTTGCGCTATGAGGAGCGCCGGGCTGGAGTGGGTTTCTAATGCTTCGGGTATTGTCTTAAGTACAGCAATCCTCGAGCCCTTCAGAGAATGCGAGGTAGAGAGAGAGAGAATGGGTATTAGTGCGTGCCGTTCGAAGCACTCTAATCAGAGTTATGGTGGTTCGTGCTGTGCGGAGGGAGAGAAGGCTGCTCAGACAAGCAATGCGCAGTGCGTCCTTCTCTTAGACTAGGTAGAATGTACGCTAAAGTAGCTCTAAAAATTTTCCCACTCAAAAACCCAACTGGTTCATCTTAATAATTCATCTTTTTTTTTCTACTAAAATCAATCCCATTTACATGACCACCACAAATCCCTCAGTCAAAGATTGCAGCATTTAGCTTAGGCAGGCTAAACTTCACTCCCTTTCACAGATCGCTGCATGCACTAATCCCTGAAAGAGTGAGCTCCCTTTAAAATGAACTGCCCATCACACCCTAACTGCTGACCACCGGTTTACCATCCATCTCACAGAAAGGAGCAGGTCAAGCCTCCGCCGACGCGAGCTTGTGCTGTTCGTTAGACAGGCCAATCCTTGTTCCAGGTCGCACTACCCAACCAGAGCAATTTTCATTCCTACCCCCTCTCCAACTAGGGCAGCAACAACAGCCACCACAACCAGCACAGGCACCCATTTCTTTTAGCTAATTACCTACCAAAGCCAGCGAAGAAATGGAACGAGAAAATCAAGGCCGCCGCCGCTGCCGCCGCCACCGCCATCGAGACAAACCGAGACCGAGAAAGGTGGAAAGAAGGGGGAAAGAAGCCCTTTCCTTCTAGCCCGAATAGAGAGATAACTCCTTTTTTGTTTTGCCTGTTCATGGGGCTCGCCTAGCCTCTTTGTGCTTCGTGAGGCGTAATTTCGATTTCAGTTCACCGGAACGAACTGTTCGCAGATTTCTGTGTCTTTGCCGCTTGTTTTTTTTTTTTCACCACCCTCAGGCATTTCATCCCTTCCGTGTAACTCACGACGGAGGCGCGAGCGGTGTTGTGGTTGCGGTGCGATGCGGAAACGAAACCTTCGAAACAAATTAATCCTTCTTCTTACCTTTTGTCGTCGCCCCACGCCCCCCATTTCGCGGGCAACCATTCTGGCCAAAGAATGGTTCGCTTTCGTCTGGCGGTGGTGTGCAGGAACATTCCAAAATCCTCTCCTATTCATCCTTCCCCCCTCCTCTTCACCCCTTCTCAGCAAGGTTCCATCCCCAAGCTAATTTTGTTGGTGGCACTCGGGTTTGCATGACAGCGCTTATATGTGTGTGTGTGTGTGTCTGCGTGAATCCTGCACGACGCCCAATGGTCCTACCCCTTCCTACCGGCGTCCCAGTTAGAACGAACCGTCGCCTTTTCTAAATACCCGTACGCATTTTGGCACCAAACTGGAACGAAACACACCAC
>KB671893.1:0-41892 GCA_000349105.1 Anopheles epiroticus
AACTGTTTCCTCGGCAATGTTTTTTTCATTTCAACCACTCAATTTGAAACTAAACAATTTTACTTAGATTAAGGAAGCATCTAAGAACCTTCTAGATTTTTTTAACGCTTTTTAATCAAATTGATCTCTTTGATACAAAAACCACACTAAATGGTATACTTACGAGTTTTAACAGTTTTAAGAAACAAATTATGCTTAAATTTTCAGCAGCTTAATGTTTGGAGTTGTGGATTACATATAGTCTTTAAATGAACATGGTCAATCAACAAAAATTTTAAATCAATTCTCCTTAAATAATGGTAAAACTGAGCTCAAATTCCAAAATCCCTAGTTCTAATATACTTTTGATACAATCGTTAAGTGATTTTTGTTCAGGCCTTTAGAAGCTCAGGTAGCAATATTAATTAAACTCTACGTAAATTCTATTTAATTTTTATAAATAAAATAATTATAATTTATTTAAAACCAAATTCTTGTGAAATGTCTAGACGAACGATATGCTTCCAGTCGAATAAATATATCAAGCGTTCCTAACAAAAAAGTAAACAAGAATTTATGACCTATGCATGTGCAGGAATTTAGACAATTTCAAAGAATAAATAAAGTTTGTAGACCTACTTTCTCTTCAGTTGTGCAAATGCCAAACCTATATTCACAACAATTTATGTGAACCTGTAAATAACATTAAATATTACACCAGCATAAATATCTAATGCACACTTAACAATTACTTAATGCATGAGCATTTTCTCAACTAGACCATGCGTGACAAAAAAACGTAATATTTTCAGAAAATCACTAAACTACATCAACAGAGAAAAAAATTAAGATAATCAAATGGCAATCAAATCATCAAACATACAAACGCTTTCATGCGACGTGGTGGCTGGTTTATAATGATGAGGATCATCTGAAAAGAAAACACAATTAAAATCAACAAAAACACATTGATATATTAAAGTTTTTAGATACGGTACCTTCGCTTACAATCTCTAGCAAGAAGCGAAACTGAGTTACGTTGGTTGTGTTTACATTTGGTATGCCGTCAGTCCCAACGGATGGTTTGTATTTTAATACAATTTATTTCCATCCTCTGGGATTGAAGCTTGTGCCTGTTGGCTGTCACTTCCCTGCTTGGCTAACACATACCTTCTTGATCCCTAACGAAGACCCGTTCGAGAAAAAAATAAATGAAAGTGTTCGTGATAAATTAGATTCAAATCTAAATTAAAAACAATCATGTAGTTCCGCATCACCTATAAAACTCAAACATAAAGGAATACAAAGATGTTCAAGGCGAAAACCACGGCATGAACAAATATTGGTAGACTTTTTGTTTATTTTTTAGTACTTCATTGTAAGAAAAATTTCAAGATGAACAAAAGCATCCGTTTCACCCATCCCTCGCATTTAACATTAAGCACAGCTTCTTTGCTCAATCATAAAACACATTGGTGATACATTCCCTTGAACGTATAAAGAAGGCTTATCTGGAGGAGAAACGAAGAAAAATAATAAAAACAAGTGTGCCGTGCACAACACACAAACAGACTGTTATATTCCACCAACATAACAGATACCACTTTCGTACGAGCAATTTCAATTTCATTTCACTCCAATGACGCAAGATCCCACTTTTAAAATAGTCAGCCATGTTTCATCAGACGGATAGCAACCACTGCCTAGATTTTGGACAGGACCGACATCGAGCAACAGGAACTGACTGACGAGTTATGAAATGTGAAATGCTTACCATAACCAATTGCCCCTAACTCATCACCAAAACAGAGGACATTTCCACTGCCTTGGCACAGCATTGGGGAAAAACTTGACAAGGAATTTGCCTTGGCCTGGGACACCATTGCTGTGGTGCAAAAACTCTAAATTAATTTAGCAAATACCAACACCGACAGGATAGCGCACGTTCTTTTCCATCTGGCTGTAGGCCACTTGTAGTCGAGCAATTTCAAATAGCCACTAATCCCATCATCACCGGCTAAATGCGATAATTAAAAGTCAAAAGGAATCTTTAATTTCCGACATAAATCCACACCACTCCTCGTACGAGTGGAATTGTGGATATGAAAGAAAGAGGTCCATTTCGAACACTTTGCCAACAAAAATCGTTGTCTGTTTTTGCTTTTACTCATCTGTTAGTAGCGGTAATAAAAAAATTCTCCGGACAAGCATTCACTCCGGTTGGGTAAAACTAATTTTACCTTGCTGACAGCATTTCGCTTAAAAAAAGTTGAGTTTGAACAAAAACACTACGAACCGATGGAGAATTGTTTCAATGCCAGCGAGATGGATTTGAATTCCTCACAGAAACCGAACAAATAATCAGATCCATGGAATTGCCGGATAAACCACAAACTTTCTAGATAGGGCAAACCCATGGCCCGATTGGTAACCTACACAAAAATATATGTTTCACATATATGTAGCTGGTAAACGTGCTCCAAGCCGTACTTCCTGGAAGGCAGACGGATCTTAAGAATAAAATTCCAAACGATGGCTCACGTCCAGTGACCAACGCGAGGGACCACAACGGGAGGAAATATTCCTTATAAACTGAAAACAAACACATTTGCACACCACGGTCCAAGCAACCAAAAATTTGCCGATAAAAGCAAACCACAACCGGATACAAAAGAACCTCTAACACGGTACTCGACCCAAAGCGGAAGAGCCTAGACTAAGTCATGCCCAGCATACACACAGACACTCACCATAGCACACTCCTGTGGCGTGACTCGAAAGGCAAATCACGACAAAAACTGTCGTTCTCTTGCATGTACACGCTTGCATTTGCCCAGTCGATATGTATTCTCACATGAACAAAAACAATGCAGAATCTCTAACGCTTCTTAGTTGCCACACACAAGCCACCAGGCGCCTCCACCTTGCCATCCACCGGGCGTCTCCACTGATCGTGCAAATAAACACGAGCAAAGAAAAATATATTCCCAAACGAAAATCACAAAAACATGCTTCTTTTTTTCTTTTAAAGTCAACTATGTAACGTAGGGAAGAAATAGAATTGCTGCTGATTCTTCAACAAATACCATACAGAGAAAAACACACTTCCAAAGAGCTGTGGCAGAAACAAAGTAAGGCGTTTGCTGATGCTACGATTGTTCTTCGTAATTCAAGACTACACATGCCCCCACTCCAACACAGTGACTCGATGCCAAAGTGCCAGCTAACGAGTGCGCCAACAGCAGTTTAAATATTGTTAAATGAGTTGAGAATCATTGGTGCTGGCACGTCAGTTTTCAGCGAAACGTTCATGATGCTACTAACTTTCACTCGGCTGGTTGCCCGATTTGCTTGTTGAACGCGAGGCCCAACCTCAACAAGAAGCCGTCACTTATGCTGTCCGATACGGTGGTTTGGCAACAGCTTCGTATGCTACACATCATAGTGAAGGGTACACAGAGCGCCAGCGGTCGTTGGTTTTGCTTGCGTTTCGGTATTTTCATATTAGAACAAACGTGGAAATAACGTCTTGTCACACTATTCGTTTCCATTTTACTTCGATGATTTTCATGACATATTTGTTGTTTTAGTGATAAAAAATAATTTTAGTTAGTTTTTCTTACCTAACACAATCATCTAACCCAAGCAATTTTTCGTTAATCTTTCATTGTTATTTATAGGATTCTGGATAATTTTTCATGATCATGACCAGGATTTTGCGTAGTTAGAATGTAAGAATTTATTAGAAGAAATAAAAAACAACACAAAATTCGTTTGAAAATGACATAAACTGATGAAATGTAGTTTGAAGCAATAGATTCGAAGCTCGATCCAAAGATTTTCCTTCGCAATCGACTCCAAAGTGAGTGAAGTCATGTGATGTGAATAGAGTAGGAATAGAATGATAAGAGCGGACCAGGTTCCAGAGTGTTTAGAGCGGATCTCTCTCCGGGGTTGATGGAGCGAAGCGATCGAAGCGGAGCGGTTCCGGAACCATGGCTTTGCTGCGTAGTGCTCATCAGCGTATTAGAATATAAACGGGCAATAACTTCTCTTTCACTGAATCAATGAAATTTCAGCAATTATATATCCATTAATCATATTTTTTTGAATATCGAAATATTCAATATATATTATTATATCGAAATATTATTATTATAGCACATCTCAAATATCTCAGATGTACTATAATGTGCAGCCCTTTCGAAAATAATTACAATTCCAGCGATATTTCTAAGCATCATTTATTCTTTACTTGAAGTAAATAATTGTTGCATTTTTAGCCTAAATGAAAACAGATATGAATGCAGAGCAGAGCAGAATGGAAGCAGTCCAATATTAAATTTCTCAGCACTTGTTGAAAATGCACGAAAATTCAAGCGATTCTGTCTTTGCTCAAGCTGAACTAACCGTTATGTAGGAAAATAATAAAGAAGACATAGCATAAAGCCACAAACTGTTCATAATGAGGCAATATATGCAATTTTAAAATTTCGATGCACTGCCTGCAGGCTCACTCACACAAAATGTGCAAACGTTCGTACCAAAATCAACGACCCCTCATGAAAGGACATCCGATATTTTACCATTCTCCTGTGATTCTGCATCCTCATAGTCGTCATTGCCGTGGTCGCCATCGTCGGTGATGTCGTCAGTGTCAACTGTGCACGTCACTCAATTATTCTGCTTCCGCCAGAGGCTCACCTTCAACACTGCAGCAGCCGGGGCGTGTGAGCGTTCGAGGCGGCGAAAGAAAATTGTTATGGAGATTATTGATATTAAAATTAAGTTCATAAATAATTGAGTGCTGGTATTTTCACTTACGGTCGCTGGCACCAAAGTGTGGCTTGAAATGCGTGGCAATAGCTGCGGCTCGGTCATTGGGTGATCTTTCCGCAGAATCAACCGAGTTACCGATTTTGCTGCGTGATGGGATGAAACTAGCGTGAATTATTACGCGCCATTAAATATGATAAAACCACTAAGCAATCATCTTTTCGTCAATATGTTACAAGTTAAAGCTGTCGTTGCAGCGAGAGAATGCAAAATCCTGAGTCCTTTCAATGACGTGTTGAAATTTTTCTTACGAAACAAAGCAGGTTTTATGACGTAAGAATTCTTCTGCACTTATTGCATTAAACCTTTTCATAAGATATGGATACCTATTTTCACAAATAAAAACTACCCAATTTCAAATTTAATGCAAACTTCTCAACAATCTTGTCATAATAAATGCTCCGTTGCGGTTTTAAGCTTGGAAAAATTCAGGAATTTGCAAATCCACGCAGTGTTGTTTACAGTGGCTCCCGCGGTTGATATCTATATCTAGATCTAAGATATATCTAAATCTAAATAGTAAATTTGAAAAGTTACCCCGTTTGATTTCACGATTCTACAATATGATTGCAAACTTCCCCGCGGCTTTTGCAATTTCCCATTTAAGGTTTTCAGTATTAATCAGAATTAATTAAAGGGGTAGTGAGCAGCCCGTATCACGAAGACAATTACGAAAAAGGCATGTTGTTGAGTAGTTACTTAAGTTGACCTGCACTTAATATGCCCGTCATAAACTCCATGAGTTGGTTACAATCCGTCCTCAAGAAACCCGATAAAAGGGTGCAGTCCTCCACCACCTGATCCAGCCAACGAACTGACTGTACTCCTCGATGCCTCGAGCCAAACGGGTTGCTGTTGAGCTCCATGAGGGTGTCTGATACCCAACCATGGTATGCTTCACCAATCAGCTAAACTTGCGCTTGGTTCACCCTCCTTCTTAACATCACCTGCTAACACACCGCTAGACCTCAGCATCTGTCGCTCAAAAATGGTGAGTGCATTGGCGTCCTCCATCAGCATAGTCCAGGATTCGTGCCCATAATCACCTCCTGGAGGATCCGTACGATACTTTTGAAAGATCTGGCGTTGATAGAAGATTTAGAAAAATAAAGCTTGATAGCATATTACAAAATATACAGCAAGGAGCATTAGTCTGCGCATTATTATTTAAGACAGGGTCTCGTAGGCTGCGTTCAGTACTATGATGGTTCGAAACATAGCACAGTCTAGCCTTTCATCCTTTTGGTACAGTAAGTGATTCTATGTTCTATTGTATGTTAACAAAAAATTACGTTATGTTAAGTTTTAAGATAACCTGAAACAAAATGATTGTATTTTTTACGAACCTATTTTAAAAATTTAAATGAACCTACAACCATGTAGCTGTTGAAAAAAATCTATGCGTACATTGCCACTTATTTGCCTACCATTAACCCTTCCAAAACTTCAGAAATTATGAACAAATGATAGTAAACAAGCCCTAATATGTTCTATACATAATATTTGTGTGTTGTCAATGTAAACAAATCGAGCCACGAGGTTTGTGAAATAGATAAACCTTAACAATTTTAATACTTATATTTGAATGAATATATAATCTTTTCAAATAATGCAATCAAACAAGCAAATTGCTATCTTTAACATGCAATAAATTATTCGTAATAAAGCCTGGATCGATCGATCGATGATGAGTAACCGGATATGTAAACTGAGTTTTGATTGTTGTCTGTTGACGACATGTTTTGTCATATTTTTTGTTTAAATTTTCTATAAAATCTAACAAAATTGATACATTGGTCCATCCTTTGTATATAGGTAACCGTATATCCACCTCACAAGCCAAGAAAATACTTTGAAAATTGGATAATAATCCCAAAATTGTTTGACAGCTTCCACTAACTGCCAAACGGAAGCGCCAGTATAGATCAAAATTACACACCCGAACACGTGTTGTTGATGCCGGCATATAGATATAATTTCAATTCCGCTCTAGGTTTTTGAGGAATTATAATGTATTCTGTGGTAATTATATTTAAGTGTACAGCTCGTTTATCTATCAACACTGTTTTGTTTTGCATTTGATTTATCGCTTTTAATAATGTCGTTTCTTTCCTGCGTTTCTTGTACAAGACAATAAACGTCAATGTTATTATCCTTAACAGCAATGTATTGATACCTACCCAACGCAAAACCAATACTACACAGATAAATTATCATTCATATCTGTAAGTACCAAAAGAAATTAAAGCTGTATACAGTGTCATAAAACATGTCATAGCCAAGATCGAGTGTCTCTCTAGCTGTGAGAAATGCCACATAGAGCAAAGAGTGACGCTTTGCGCTAGTGAAAATTGAATAGCTGACATTGAAAAACTGGCAAATAACACATCCTACGCGTCTGAAACGATCAAATTCAACGTGTGATGCATTCATAGTCCCAAAATGTTCACAAACTACTTTCATCCGAACCACCATTGCCACATTGTTATGAAGAGGCGCACGCTTGTTTTTCTTTCGCTGTATTTGCCTTCCGGCAAATAAACATTCTTCGTCGTGACACTTCATTCTTCCCCGCTGAACTAGTACGACAGCTATGCGTAACGCGGTGCGTGGGCGCATAAATGATGGTCTTTGTGCAGTGTACTAGGTTTTGCTGTTGCCACGCGTTCACCCGCAGTACAGTTGAAAACTTGACCAATAATCTGATAAGATTGCTTCTACTTGACGCATTCGGGTATAGCTGTTCTGCTGATGGTTTTGCGAGTGATTTCATTTTTTGTTGTTGATGATGCATCGGATACTTCCTGGTTTGCTGCGACCGTGACAGTACGTGCCAATAATACAGCCAGGAAAAAATCCTCGACCCGCTACACAGAATCACTCACGTTTGCTTTTGCAACGAGAGATCTGCAGCGACAGAGTAGTACGAAGAGGCAAAAACGCTGTACCGAATCTAATTAGCAGCGAAACAACATAACACCAAACGTCAACCTTATCTTGGTTCAAAAGCTAACAGTACCAGCACAGCACAGCTTATAGAGTTCATCTACATAACTGGTACGAGAGACGTTGCGTTGAGAAAATGCAGTCTTTACGTTGCTATGCTACGCTTTTTTTCTCTCATTTTAGTCGAGCTGGCGTAAATTTTGTACTCTTCTGAAATGTCACACCCTGCTGTGTGGCTAAAAGTCGCATTGTTTGAACAACTAGTGGGTGAAGGATCAAAGTGGTTGAATTACTGATGCATAACGGAACACGAAACTGTACATCATGCAGGATGAGCTAACGACTAGAACGTACATTTGAGTACGTTCAGTAACATAAGTAACGATGAAAAGTTGACTTGATTGTTATTTTAAAAACTGTTCAACGATACTAATTTAGGAGGTCATATATGTTACACTTTTATAGTTTGCAGTTGTCTCTTTGCTAAAACTACGAACAACAACTACTTAATCTCTACATGGTAATATATTTCAAACACTTTATGTGCACGCATGCACAAAAAGCCTTTCACAGTCCTATTCTCGGCACATTTTACTCGGTACCGACTATTAAATTTTAAAATACGCATTGCCTTCCACCCGACTCAAAGGACAATGTGGCACACACCAATAAACGACCGTTGCTGACAGCTTGCTCTGCATTCATTAACAGCCCGTAAAATAAGCCTCCCAGCTGGTGATGTCGAACAGGTACATCTGGCATTCGGTGTACACATTTCAAATTCTACCTTTGAGCGGCAACCTCACATAATACAATATTCTTTTCCCAAATCTAATTTTCTATAGTGATGACAAAATTATCATTGACTTGCCGTCCCTCCATACCAATGAAGGTGATGCTCTTCGTTTGGTATTCCGTAGACTGCTTCGCTTGTTCCCCAAAGCGGTAGCATCTCCCAACTAATGGCACCACGGACCATGATGTACGTACGTATCCAGTTCTTAGCTCCTTTCTATTTTCCATTTTCCGTACCAGTTTTGACATCTTATCCAGCCCAGAGTTCACACAGTAATCACCAACAGCTGCGTTAGGGCAAGTTTTCAGCTTAAAGAAGAATTCACACACAACCAAACACACACCCACACACGAATACATGCATTAGAAAAAGTGAGCCATCCATCTCGGCCACGCTGCCCGACACCACGGTCACAATTCAACTTCACGTCATAGTCGTTCATCTTAACTCAAGGTATCCGGGGTTGTCGCCTTCTGGGCTGAAAGCACGCAAACAAACATCCATCCATATATTCGACTAAAACACAGAAAGGTCCTAGCAGGCAGAAGGGACACATCGTGGTAACAGAGAAGGAACGCCCGTTTGCCACTTATCGGTAGAATTGATGCGATGAAAATGAAAATTGACTACCCTTCGGGTACCAAAACGCCCGTAACTCTTGAAAGAGGGAAGTATACATTTTGAACAACACATACTCACTCTGGCTTTAGGTTTGCAGCTCGTCCCTGTTACGGTTGCAGCCGACAGTTTCATCAACGGACTACGGTTGCTACTTTTGAATGATTTATTGCCAATCATAAGTATTTTCCAGACCATCGTCTCCAAGGTTTTTGCTTCGTGTTCCATCCATAGCCGCAATGTGATTTCTTCATACTCGTATGAGATGTTCTATGAAGGAGAGTAGATTTCGCAATCGTACATTGGTACCATCCTCTTTGTTTGCTCCATATGCAATCAAGTGTAAGTAAAGCGGTCCCGTCATTTATTAACACTTACAGCCATTTAAAACTGTTGCTATCCCGTGTTACCCACCATGCCCATATGCAACGTTATTTACATTTACACTCGTCAAACCCTTTTAACCAGCGATTCTGAAATAATAAAAAAAATGCTTCAGAGTATGTTGAATCAATCAGAATAATGAAGTTCATCTACCGGACACGTACGAGGTCACACTGACACAAACTTCCATATAAGCCATTCCATCGTTACTATCCAGAGGCAGACACAAAAGAGCGGTAGCAGAATTGCTACCACTCTCGATATGGCACATAAATTGTATACAATGCTCATCTCAACCACTGCCAACCCGGCAAGAAGAAAGCACCGTACAAAAGCCACAAAAGCTATCCATTCACTTCCAGCACATACACACCCGGATGAAAGGAACGATTTAATTTGCCTAATGTTTCGAACTCATTGAAATAAATCATAATGAACTTCCTTTCATGGCTACGCCCCGAATGAAATGCTCATCATGGATGACCCTTTCTGCCCGCCTTTCACAAGTCCACCCACCGTGCCACCCGGTTCCAATGAATTCAAGAGTGCAAATTTCAGCACGAGACACCAAACATAAAACTTGTGTCAGGTCAGAGACATCAAATTTCATCCCTGCTTTTTTGCCGTGCCCTTCCTCGTACACTGCCTCGTAGCAGAATCTCTCTCACTCGATGTGACTATGCCGTGCACAAAAGTACATCCGGCTGCCAGGCTATAACCGGGCCTGCCTGCAACTGGGCCTGCAGTAATCGAAAAACCTTTGTAAAGGGCTTTTATTTTACGATTTTTCCCCCTCACCCTAATGGTCTTGGCCTTCGTATTCCGCACAGGGCTGGGTGCATTCGGATAATCGGACTATCGGAGCTAGGTATTCCCACTCCCATCAAAGACTCGACACCCATTTTCCACCCACGAATGATCCATCTAAAGTCCACTCTCAGCTTTTGGTTTGGCCGGCATCCAACACTAGCTTTTCCGCCCGAGCGAGTCCTGTGCTGAGGAAATCCTTCATCCTTTCAGATCTCGTCCCAAGCCATCCCACCCCTCAACCAAACGCTTGTTTGTTTGTTTCCAATATGAAGAGATAAAAGATTATACAAAGTAAAAGCCAAAGCCGAAACGAATAATACCCAGAGCTTCAGGTTGACGTACACCACCGAGCCTCTCTTCATTGCCCACGATGGCCAGCTCTTGCGTCTCAGGCTTTCCCAGAAGACACTACGTCTTGTAACGCCTTGCCACAATCACACAAACCCTTCCACCCTTCCAGCGTCCAGCCATCACGCCACGCCAAAAGAGGCAAGCTGCAATGCTACGACTTGCTTGCGCTTGCTTATCTTTCACACTTGACGTTTTTTTACCACCCACACGCCGCCTGACACGTACGGACGGACCGGGCCTGGGATTCGCTCCAGGACACATAAAACTCTTACTGTCAAACTGAAGCTGATAACTTTGAGCAGCGAGGAAACAAAAGAAAGTTTAGGCTCTTTTTCTTTTCCAAGCCCCGTAATTTTCTGCTGCCGGCCATTCCGTCTGTTGTCCATTTTCCCAGAGATTCCGTTACCATGCCGGGTACACCACTACCTTCAGTGCCCTTTTCTCAGGACGCAAGTGTCACGCCCAGCCAGTTGGAAGGAGACGTCATGGCAAGAGCACCAACGTGGTGGGTGAGCGAGAGCGAATAGAAAGATTGCGGACAAAATTCCAGCTGCAGCAAAAACTTTGCCTTGGATGAGCAAACCCAACCGTATAAGGCACCCGTCAACTACGGCCTACGGAATCTGGACGTAATGGGTGGGTAAGTGTGTAAGCCCGGGCCCGTGCAGTCAGTCCCCCTAGCCTAGGAAGCGAAGTAATTCGAATTCCTACTCTCCCGGCTTATGTTTGTGTTATGTGGCACATTTTTTATTGTCCTCACACAGTGTTCGATGGTGTAAGTCCGTAAGTCGAACCGTATCGTATAACACACATATAGATGAATCTTACAAATTGGAAAACCAGCGCCACAGATTTATGCCGCACACCCTGGGCCAAAAGGTAGGTCAACCATATCAGTGAAGTGTAATCTTCAAACTCGAGCATTCCAAACCCTGTCAGAGGCCGACGGCAGCAAGAGCAGTAGAAAATAAAATAACTAACAAACTAAGCACAAAGAGAAAGGTTGAGAGAGTCAAGGAATATCCCTTACGAGCGGCGACATCTCGTAAAACAGGCTGGAATTAGTCTGTCAGGATTCTATGTGCCAAACTAGTTTTTAGAGTACAGCAAAGCATGTGCAGTAGGTAATGCCGTTCGTAATACCTATTTCTATTTCGCAAATCTATAAAACTACACGTCACCCGGTGGTGATTTTTGCTGACTGAATCGGATTGATAAAGAGTTCCAAGCACAAACAAACAGAACATGGTATGACTTGTTGAGGCGCTAGTGAAATGACCGGAAATGACAATGGGCAAAAAAGTTCACCAGGAAAGGTGCCCAGATTTTTTTCTTCCTAATGGCACAACCGATTTCAAAATGGATTTCTGTAGAGGAAAAATCCTTAAACGAACGGGCAACTAATCCTACCACGTCTCGTTCCTACTGTCAACCGTAACTCACGAAACGATTTTGATTGAATCAGTTCAGGCAACAGTTTTGGAAGTACAACTCAAAAAATCAAACTGGACGAGCTCTTTTTTTTCATTCACCTTTCAATTATATCCAACTTTGCAGACATTCGCGAGCATTGTAAAGAGAGCTCCAATTTAATCTAACTTTCGTCGACCACTCCCGCACTGTCCGCATCACTCATTTGACAAACTCTATTCAAACAGTGCGTTCCATTACCTTGCTACCACGAAAAACTCCACCCCGGGGCTGCAGCCGAGCTCGGACTCACGCCGAATGGATTTACAAAGTTTTCCATTTTTCGCACGGATTCAACCCATTGCTTCAGACCTCGCTTGGTTCTAAACGAACAGAGCTCATTCTTCCCAGCACGTGCAAACACACAGCACAGAGTGTGGCTGTGTCTGGCTGGCGGGCTGATTGGTATTTCGATTTCAAGCGCCGTCTCGATAGACACTCTGGAGCGGATTGAAACAGGCCTGTTGGAATGTGGCTCGATGTAACGAGTGACCTGCAGCTATCAACTCATCAACTTTGTAGTGCACTTCTTTCTACATGCACTTTCTCGCTTTCTCCAGCGAGCTTCGTACGGGGGGGCTGTAATGGTAGAATGTGGTTTCATCGTTTACGTTTCTGTCCCGAAGATGGTGCCGCTTTTAGGCCTCCTATACAAAATCCACCCTTACTGTTCACTGCCAACGTACTGGTGCAGCCCAAAACGGGCGTGTTGATAGTCCGGTAGGCAGGCACAACAAACAACGATCGAAATTTAATTTAAACTTTCGATCCACTCGACTTCACCCGGAGCAATCAGGCACCTCGGCAAACGCAACAACCGGCAAGTCACTCTACCGTCATACCAAAATCCGAAACGTTCGCCCGAAGAACCGAGGCAACAAATGGACTAACCCTGGCCATTCCCTTGCCTTATCGACGCATCATCCTCTGTAGGCTTTGAAGAATCCTCAAGGTGAGCCAGCCACCGGTGTCTCACTCCCGGTCCCACAATACGTATACTTGCATGTTTTGTTTCTTGTGTTTTGCGTTTGATGGCGGATTCGTTGTATTGGGTTATTTGATTTAGGTCATGTGAAGGATCGACTATCGGTAGAGTCCATCCGTCACAGGACAGGATTTTTGGCTGATAGAATGGAATGTATCAAACAATTTACTGACTACAAAATAGACAAAAACAATCCTCAATGCTGCATAACTTTTCGGTAATTAAATTTTACAAAATGCTGTATCGAGTATTATTTCTTCTCGTTCCTAGGAAACAATTCCAATAAAACTACTCAAGTAACGTTCAATTTAACACTCACATACTTTGTCCAAGAATTTTAGTTTTTTTTATATATTAGTTATATTCGAATAACTCCATAAAAGAAAAGGCTTTGCACGACATACCATCTAAATGAAGATAAAGTTTGCACTAACAACGTACTCGCTTCGCGATAATAAAACCGTATATTATACAATTTTATTGATAACAGCGTTCGCAAGAAGGCCACGACACGTTCACGAATTACTTTCATGTTAGCATTCCATAGCATTCCTGACGCTCGAACATAACGATGTAACGGCGCACATATTGACATTTGGTATTGAAAAATGGCCGACCATCGACTAAGGAGCGAGTGCCAACGGTTCACCATGGCGGTTCCTACATTTTGGCCGATATCAAACGGCTCGGACAGCGGCAGTGGCATACACGACGATGGAAGAAAGAATTTTCTAATATATAAGATATGAGAAAACTTTATCAGAAAACCGAACATTGACATCAACCACTTGCCCATTATTCAAAAGGCGATAAAAATATTAGCCGAAAAAAATGTCATAATAAAAATTAATTTCCCAGCAAACTTTCCGGAACGTGAACGTGAACCATGTGATGAATCGGCCCACCGGCACTACCCCGATGCTCCAGTCTTCATGCAGAGCTGTCTTTTTTTTTCAGACCGGATGCGGCCGTTTTACGATGCTGACGTGTTGGATCTCTCCGGAAATATAATTCTTCATTCTTTCCCATTCATTTCGGTCTCCCATCTTCCCGGGTTGTGGAAACGAAACTTTTTGGAAATCTACCATTTTCTACATAGCAAATTGCCTTGCTCACTTTCTCGTTCTTTCTGCTTTTCTATTTTTTTACTATTTTCTTTCGATTAAGTAAAAATCTTTCTCCTTACCAGCTACCACAACACGACCGCTTGTAGCTAGAAGTTGAGTTTTTGAGGCTTGTGATTTGATTGGATAGCACCCAACGGGTAGACGTTGGTAGTAAAACCGGCGACTGAAAGATACCTGACAGGTTCCACGAACAAGTAGCGCTAATTTATCTGTAAACTGTTCACTGTGCGTGCGAATAACTGTTAGCTTGAAGGTTAATTTTTCGATCGGTTATTTATATCCCTTTGTATTTCATTCTAAAAATAGGCTTATTCTGGGTATTGTACTGGTAAATTAGTTGGCGGCTTAATAATTTATTGGAAATGGTGCAGGTGGCTTTCCCAGATCCGACGTTGTTCAAATCGGCTTTGGACTGCATCTCCATACGCTAGTCCTACTCTCCTACTTTAGTAACAGTGGTTTTTGGTAATGAGATTTAAACAACCAACAATGGTTGTAATGCCAAATTAGATGAATAAAGAAATATACTCTCAATATGACTACAAACCAGGTGTGGTGCATGTTATAACATTTGGATCAAGAGTTTATACTTAACAGAAAATGGTTTTGTTGTTACTAAAATATTGAAACTTGTTCTACTCGTTACCAGTTGCGAATTTTGAACAATGGTTGTTGTTGGAAAATTAAAGTGACTTTGTTCCAGATGGAGACTTTCCTCACTTTAAAAAAAAAACAAGTGATCAAACTAAAAATAAACTAAGACTGTTTATACACGCGTTTGAAAAAACAAAAATAATAAAACATGTGGCGTATTTTCCTCTCTCTTTCATATTCATATTTTCCTCTCTCTTTAAGATAAAAGTAAATGGTATGGGGTATGAAGGATAAAGAGTTGAAATATTTAACGCTCTCTTAGCACACATATCAACACCGTCGTGACGAACTTCAAAAGCAAACTGATTAAAACACGTGTAATTATTACAAATTCTCCTCCGTTTTCCATAACTTCATCTCTCTATAGAAAAACACAAACAATAAAAATATTGGATTATGCAACACTTATCAATATTCATTCCTCACTGTTTCTTCTTGGGTGGTACAACAACTGCTGTAGGGTAAAGGCCTACCAGAACAATAGTGAGTAATGACTTTTTCTGTGTCTCATAGTACTCAGCCATTACAAGATAGCCAATTCTTCTTTTTGTAGGCAGTGACTTAGTGAACCAATAGCTGTCCTGCTAAGGGTTGAACCAATAGCTGTCCTGCTAAGAGCTGTTAATCCTGTGTAAGGGGGTAACAAGCAGTACAAATGGGATCCGATACAATGTGGGGCCTGATATGACAGACCTACGCCGTTACAATTTAGACCACCGGACTGTGCACATAGTAGTATTTTTTTTACATAGGCATTTGTATATTTGATGATAGGAACTTTTCATCAATCTATCGATAGGTTCATCAATCAATTTGTGTAAAATATATGTTGTTCTGAAAGGCTAATCTAATAAGTATTTAAATCTACTTCAAAATCACATAAGCTAAACTATCATTAATTTTTAGTGAGCTGGATCAAATTGCCTTATTTCTTACTAATATTTCTGTTAATTACTTCTATATTTCATCTCATACTATCCGAATGTTGTCTTCCAAAAATCGCAGGATGTTATCCCAATACACGAGCAATACGTTGAATTTTAGTAACGTTCCTCTGATAGTACGATATTGAATTGTCCAAATGATTTATATATACTATATAACTGTATATAGATTGTATACAAATTACGCAAAGTTCAAAATCTCTTCATGTTAATTCTAGATAGGCTTTTACTAGTAAGGATTTAAAAAACCTTTTAATTATTCAAATCACATCTCCGTGAATAAATTTAACGGACTCTCACAGTTTAAACAGAAAAAAATCGCTGAGTTGAACCTTTCTCTCACGGCCACATTTGTCAACTTGGTTCCAGACAAACGCAATCCGAAATCGCTATCCAAATTGAAAAAGATATCACCCTATCCTTTCAGTGATCTGAAACAGTGGGTTAACAATTTACACATGTAGTAGCAGAAATGTTGGGGCACTGTTTTACCCAAAATTCTGTGATTCAGGATGTAGCGGATTCCTGCCGCGCTGGCGGCAAAAAGGCTTTGGCAAACATTACGCAATCTCCTCCCCAGGAGGAGCGACGCAAAGCAACATAAACCCAGCCCGGCCCGGTCGACGATCTTGGCATAACTTACACATACCTTTCCTGCTAGCGAGGAGCCCAATCCGTAGTCAGCCGTGTGCAGAACCGCTCCACCATGGATAGCCCGCAGTCAAACACCGGTCCTCCCATGCCCATGTTGCGCTCATCCGAAAATACTTCTGTTGACTTTTCTGACTGATTCGCTACCCTACCCGGAGCCGTCACCATCAGCAAACCCCGCACAATAGTTCGAAAATGGACCATCATTGTTACCGGTGGGCAATTCTCTAGGTGGCCACGCGGGTGCCATCCATCGTCCGGATGCTAGAGCCACAGATATGGCCCTACCTTCGGTTGAGGCAGCTACCGGGAGACTCGACAACGGGTTTGGACCGGGAGACTCGACAACGGGTTTGGAGGCTAAAAAATCTTTTCCCCTAGAAACTCAACTCTACGCCGCAGACCACTGCCATTCGTTGATGGTCGCCGTTGCTATAATGTCCTTGTGATGCCTGAAAACCAGATTCAGCACAACCAAAGAAAGCAAACATGTGTATTTGAACATCTCTATAGCATCTTTTATTTGTTTGTAAGCAGAGCATGATTAAATTTGTTTAAAACTGTGGAACTTTCCTAAAGTTCATCTTGAATTTCTTTCGCACAGCACACGCACACACACACATGTAAGGTCTCGGTACTTTTCCATTCACCTATTCCATTGAGGCTGGCCTTTGCACTTAGCTTGAAAAGGCGAGGATTTCAGGCAGGGAGCTAGGAAAGTTTGTTAAATTACTTTACATGTGTTCACGGCGTTCTGTGCAGCGTATATTACGAGAACATTTTTTCAACCTCGCCAAACATTCACGTGTGCACTAGTGTGTCCCTGTTTCTAGGTTGGTGGGTCTATTTTTATTCTAACCACACCGTGCAGTTCAAACTTGGCCGAAAACTCTCATGCGCTTTCCATCGCTCAGTTCTGTTGAACGGGAAGAACTAACGGCTGATAGTTCGTGCCGGATTACTTGGTCCCGGCAACACTGTTTGTTCAGCCGCTCCCAGCCAGGTCCTGCTGATCGTTGTCAACTATAAAGTTATCACCTTTCGTAAAGCTATTGACCATCGATTGGGTAAGAATGCACCAGAAGGATGTACATACAGAACGTGAAAGGAGAAAAGACACATTCCCTTTACCAGGTGCGCATGCTGCATAGTACATCGGTCTCGCTGGTAAAAAAAGTTCTTCAACCTATCCTTTCAAAGCCTGAATTGTATGCAACTAAAGTGTCCGGAAACAACCGGCTACCAATTTGCAGATACTTTTTAAGCCTTCGTCCTGCCTTCACACCTGTTTTAGGACATGGTCGTGCATATGACATTCCGTACATGGTGCAAAAGGGGAACATGAATAAAGTCTGAAATTTTGCCACGAATCGAAACGAGTGTTGTCAGTGGAATATTAATGCTTCCTGATTATATTCAGCCGTTCTTTACATTTTCTGGTCCACTGTCACATAGGCATAAGGGTAGAGGTATTTTTTCTATATAAGTCGCTCAACAACATTGCATTGAAGTCATTGGATCAACTCACAATTATTAAAAAGAACGAATAAACAATTTTAAGTATATAAATAACAAAATGAGCTTCATTCAACACAATTGATTCACCAACGTCAATGACACTATTTAGCGTGTGAGTCATTTGTTACAAAATTGTTGAAAACGACATCGAATCGAAAGAACTTGTCACACTCAGAGACAAATCAATTATAGCCTATCGCTTTTCCACCTGCATAAAATGGAGCTGTCTAGCATAAAAGTCAATCAATAATCGGAGATCCATTCGATTTTATTTATTTATTTGTTTTTTTTTTTCTTTTTTCCTACGTCTGTCAAACAGCATCCCGAATCAAACGGAACCCATCATTGGCTGCAATATGTTTGGATGGAAGAAAAAAATATTACATCATGCAAAGCGGGGTGAAAATAAAACACAATACAAACTTTTCTATTTCCGCTATCATTTTATTAAGCTCTGTCTATCGAATGCAATCCAGAGCGTACTGCCTGGCACCACCGTCACCTTGCGGACGTGTCGAGCCACTACGGGGAGCCTACTCCCGCTATTCACTCAATAATTCAGCGTACTGTTAATAAAATCAACTAGAGCAAATTTATAACACCGCACAAGCAACAAACGGAACCTTTTCCCATTAATCCTAACCAGTAAGCCTGTGCAAACAGCTGTTATAGCCGATGCGCTCATTCGACCACCCATGCCATCCTCAACAGTGTGGCCCATTGCAAACATATAACAGCATAAAAAAGCATTTGCATTTGGAGTGTAGCTGGCGCGAGCTGCCTTTCAGCGCCCAGCAAGCCACCGCGCACGCTGTTGAAGCAATAATTCACGATCGAAATTCGCCCGCTCGACGTGGCGGACACAAACGCGTCAGTTGTAAATTATTTTTGAATTTATTGCTCAATGCTTATTCTCGGCTTTGTAATTACGATGAACATTCCAGGGGAAATTTTCGTTCTTATGGTTTAACACAAACAAAACATTGTGCAAGAAGCTCTGCGGTCAAGAGTTGTGTTGGAGAAGTTCAAATAATCAACCTAACATTTTGGCAGCATTGTAAGTATTGGCATAGTATAATGCATTCTCAAGTTTTTTATTGCTATTAACTAATCATAGAAGAAAAAGAGAAATAAATCTGTATCATTTTAGTACATTTCTACTCCAAAGAACCAAACATGCTATGTGCTATTCTTCTTCTGAAAGGTGTATAGTTGCAATTAATTAAACAATAAAGATGCCCTACTTTAGAGTTTTTTTTTTGGTAAACCTGGGCAGTTTTGAACAGTGTATAAAATGACAAAAAACGTCTTAGCGCAACAGTCGAACGTTACAAATGCGGCCACCTGGCATGCTGAACCACTAAAAAACGGGTGAAAAACGTGTTAAAAATACAAACGAACTCTCTGCATATTTAGACAATATACAAAGATAACTAGTTCCTCCAGATTGTTGCCATGTAGCTGTTGCCTAACGCTTCCTTCCTGCGATCCAGCTTTGCAATGTATTTGTTATTCAACGGTTAAAAGGGAAGAAAAAACGAACGATCCCAAAACAAACTTATTCCGAAAACTCCCCATCGGCCCAACACGACAAATAAAGTAACGGCGAAAAAACGTCCCCAACCACCACTCCACCAATCTGCCACCCCCCGTCCGGACACCCTAAAATTGAAAGGGTCTTTTACACCGCACACCGTAAGGCCTGTTCGACGCTAGCCCTTGTTTTGCTTTTGCATGGTTCTTTTTATTTTCTATTTCTACCGAAAAAAGGACACGAGAATCACAACTCTGTCTGTGAATCGAAACTTTTCGGCGTTGGCGGTGCAGGGGCAAGACGGGAAAGCGAACCAAGGACACGGCTCCACCCAGCATCAGACAAACCGAAACGGTTGCCGCCGGTTTTAGCACGACAGCAGCACATGTGGCCACCCAACTGGCAGCACACATGGGCTCAAACCTCGCGTGGGTGCGGGTGTCGAAGCGGACGATAGTGGCCGACCTGTGGGTCCACCCGAAAAGTGTACCCCGAAAAGCGGAGAGGAAGAAAAAATATTTGCATTTAAAATGAATACATTGTTTATGATAAATATTTTCATTTCACGGTCTACACCGGTTCTATGTGTACATGAAATTAAAATATATTGGATATTTGTTTTTAAAATGAACGATCGTCGTCCCGTTCCGGGTGGGGAATAGCACGCTAGCAGCTAACCAACTCGGAGCCTTCACACAGGAATGGGTCCCCCACGGAAAGCTTGGGTGACCATCGTAAATTGCAGGCGCGGCTTTTGGGACCAGAAAAGTGGTTGGCCGGTCCGTGAAAAGTGGTCGCGGAGAGAAGAAAGGAGTTAACTGAACAGGGGGTCGCTAAACACGGGTACCAGTGCCGGGATGATTTACGGCCACACAGTGATTTGGTGCTAGTTTTAACGTACTCTTCCAACGAATCGAAGGGTAATTCGATCGGGGTGAAAGTGTTTATTTCCACAGCGAATTATTCCAATTCACATTAGGGGAACTGGATGCGAATTGTGAAGAAGGGAACTATGCTTTAGTTTGCCCAAATTTTAATCCTCAGAAAATAGGGCAGCACGGGCTTGACGTTAGATTTAGTAGGGACGGCACATGCTGAACATCGTTGACCTTGCTCATTGTCCGTTACACCTATGCAAACATAGGAGCCAAACGTTCTTCAGCACTTGGCGCGCTTCCTTGTACGGAGGAAAATTTACTAAATCCATGTAATAGCAGTGTGGAGATTTGCCACCGACAGGCAAGCTAAATGACACCCACTGGCCCAACGGACTGTCTCATCGTACCAATCGTACCCACCCTTTGTTCCCGGGTGGCTGCTGTTTGCTTTTACGGTGTGTGCATTTCAACGAAAGCGGTACGAAATGACGGGCGAACCATTTGAATCGATGGCGATAAATTGCTGTTGCCTGATTGTCTGCTTTCTTCTGGTCAACGATGGGGAAGAGGACGTAAAGAAGGATCAATATTTTGAGCTTCGTTTACGTGCACCCAAACCCGACCCAACGTTTGCACACCTTCAGTAATGCACTCGAGAATGGATAGTCAGGTGCACGTCAGGCGACGCGCTTCGACCGGAAACGAAGAAGGAGGTAAAAATGGGGTGAAATCAAATATCATTTCCACAATTGCAACTATTTTCTGCAAAGTAATGAAAGAGGCAGGCTGAAAATTGCAAGTAGCAGCGTGTAATAAATCATTGCATCCACATGATGCCTTGCCGACGGGAACGGTAATCAGGAGGGAAAACGGTGCAGGGAGCATACAGTGATATTATGCCCGTTCTCACCGTTGATGATGCCGGCGATGCTTACAACGATGTTGGCAGTGGCAAATGCAAATCTACACAAACCCACAAACACACCTATGCATATATGATTGCGAAATTGCACTCCACCTGACAGGAACGAAGAAACGGGCAAACGGTTATTTTAATGGTGGCTGAGGGGGTGTTTTTCCAGTGGCTTGCTTGTTAACCGAAATGAGCGTACGAGATGCCATTTGCTGCAGTTTGGGCCAAAGAACCCCTGACTCTGCACTTCAAACAGACAAACCAAACACACAAACTAACACGCACGGGCACAAAGCTATGAACGACGAAATAAAGATTGCTGACGACTGATGAAGGCTGTCCGCAGGATGGATGGGACAGCCTATCTGCTGGCGCTGCTTTTCTATTGACTTTGTGTGCGATGTATGTCAACTTACCGACTTAGTGTGACTTTTTAAGGAAACCACGCGACCACCGACACTGCCCGGCAAGCTTTTCGAGCCGATTTAAATATCGAATGAGCTACTCATTCGCCACTCCGCACAATGCCTGTATTTGTTTAATGCACAGCGCACTCATACGATTTTGCCCGCCAAACGGTAAACAACTCATTATAAAATTAAATGATTTCATAACTTCCAATTACGTATCCTTGCTTTGCGCTTCCCGTTACTGGCAAGTGCTGGGTGCATTTGTCCCCTTGTGTGGGAAGTGTATATATGTGCGATTTATTGATTAGTCGATAGCTTTGTTTGTTTTGCTCATTCAATTTCTGATCGTGTTCGATCAATTATGTTAAATTATCATTAAAAAAACTGCAAATAATGCTAGCATAACAACATTGGAATGTACAAACAGACTTTTGTGTAAGCTGTGCAAAGTTTATTTTTATTCGCCCGTAGCAGTGAGGCTGCGTTGGTTAGTGTTGAGTATATAATAAAATAAGGTAAACAAATTAAATTATTCATTATCATTAATCTTTTTGCAGTTTAACCATTGACAAGGATTTTATTGAGCAAAATAAAAATGTTTAAAATAGATAAAAAAGATAAATTCAAGGCTTGTGACTGCCTATGACATAATCTATGCGCATTATTACAATTAATAATTAATCAAGTCGTATGACTTGACCGTTGCAACAGAATAAAAAAAAACATATATGTCCATTATTGCAATTAATAGCTGCGCGCTTTTCTGATCAAAGACTGAATTATAAAGTGTATTTATCAGTCTGATCAGATTTACCAAATCTGATATAATTTTTAGGAGAATCTTTATATGTCTCCCTTGCAAATAATATACACCTTAAAAAATGAAAAATAACAAGTAACGCATTATTGACCCTTAGACAACCGACATCGAAGTGATTGCTAGGCTCGCTCAACAGCTTTTGTCAACAGCAAACAGTTATTTAAATTGTTTGTCACTTTTCAATTTGCCTTTTTTTTTTGGTTATACTGTTTGATAAACGAAACTATAATTCGATGCTTTATGTTAATCTATAATACTTATTGCATGCTAAAGTTGTTGCGTACTACAACAATTATTCTAATCTAAATGGGTTTAATCTAAATGAATCGAAAAGACCATAATAACCCATTGGAATAATAAAAGAATCCTACATAAATTTCTTATACACATACATTCCAATTCATGGATAGTCTGTCACCAACAAACAAAAATATTAAACCTGTATGTGACCTGTAATGACATTTCATTAATAGGACTAGATTTGTCCTATCATACTGCAAATCTATAATTGTCAATAAAACTTAAAATCTGATTCTTTAACATGCAGTTGAAACATTCATTTTAGTGATTGCATCACATTTTATAGGACTAATTAGATCGATAAGAAATATGATGACTTTGAATGCGCTTGCATTAAAACTGTACATTACTGGACTGGATTTTTATGGTAATGGACTTTTGGTGAACACTTTGCAGTAATTAACACAGTTAATCAGTTAATCAGTGCCGTTCTAATACAGCAAGTAAACTCACCAAGCAATTAAAAATTATCTTAGAACGATAAATACTCACATTACAAAGCATCGCTCGCATCACAACAGGTTTTCGGAGTTATGTTAGAAGGGAAAAAAATGTAAACCTCAACATGCAACTATCATTCAGTCGGTAAAACCTTTACGAACGTTTGTAGTGCCAAAATGCCATTCCAAGTAATTACACCAAAGCGATTATATTTCAAAATTATCCCGTCTATTACAGTTCAGCAGTTCAGCACTGTGGATCTAAAATGCCGTTTGAAGGGTCGTTTGATTCTACCATGTCGTGCTTTTACCTATTCAGGGTAAATATTTAGCCTGACCTTAAGCGTCCCTCACCCATCCGCACGGTTCGTGTCGTTACCATGGTGCCCGCCCGCACACCGGCCCACAGTCACAGATGTAAATCTCGGCAAGCGAAAGCAGTTGAGCGAGCGCGTGTACTCGGTTCTCTTTAAGTTGTGCACGAAACAAACGGTAACAGGAGCCGAATTAAAGTCGCACCTACAACCACCAGCGACAACAGCGATAAAGTGTAACCCCGTGTCTTTCTTCTCGCTTCTCGTCTCCTTAATCCCGCGCATTGCTGTCGCCGCTATTACAAAAATGTAGTACAAGTAAACGCACGCGCACCGGAAGTATACTTCACACATTTGTATACGTTGGTTTCACGTAGTACTCAGTGTGGTTCGCGTTTTCCATCCACTTGGGTGCCGAAACTCATCACCCTCCCCGTATGTGCAGTTTCACTCACATCGTTCCCCTGTGTGCTCAGCAATCATTGAGTGTTAGGGGAAAAGGACTCTCGTGGAGGACTTATCACTCAGAGCTTCGGGGAACTCCTTTGGATACTCTTTTGCAAGCCACTCTTCTGAGTAGAGAAATGTCCCTTTCTGCTTCTTCCAAACGTTTTGCTCCTTTCACGCTTTACAAACGATTTCGTCACCACTTTTATGATGTTTTGTCTGGTGGCGATAGAACTGGCCGGCCTACCCAAACTAGACGTGCCATGTGTCTATGGTAGCCGGCCTTGAATTTGCCAACAATTTTCAGGACAGTAAATAAGTCAATACAAAAGCGTAAGGCCCAGCCTGAGCCTTAACTCTGTATAGTCTAGATATTAAAAAAAAAGTTATTGTAATATAAATTAAAACTAGTTAGCAATATTGCCTGACCGTCACTACCGAAATAAAAAAAAATTAAACTAGTTGTGTTATTTTTCTTAATAGGACTACAGTCATACTAGTAGTTCAGGATGTAAAGCCTGAATTTAAAATCACTTAAACCAATTCAACAAATTAAATGATTTAACAAAACAGAACCATCTTTCGCATTCAATTCCATAATATTACTCACAAATTTATATAAAACTAAAATAAATAATAATTAAAACAGCTGTATAAAATATTCCCAAATGAAACAACCCTCGTAAAACTCTCACAAAAGAATTACCCACCGTTGTCAAAAACACGCACAGCTCGTCACCATAAAAGCCACAATATGTCAATTTTATGTTCAATCGACAAATTAACAAAGAACCAAATGCTTGATTGAAAACCAAAATCTAGACAAACTGCAAAATGTGGCGAGATGAAACGGCCAAACGATAACAAAAAGAAACAAGTACAGCAACAAAAGAAAATGAACCCCCATTCGAGCTATCCTTTCTTTCTTTTTTTTTCCAACAAAATCCAATAAAAAACCTTTCGCCATCATTTTCCACATGTCACACAGACTTGATAACAATAAACCTGAAATCCATATGAATGTTCACGAGCGGGCATTAGAATACAGGCACAACAAAAAAGCATCCAAATAAAGATCAATACACCGTAAACGACTGAGCGACTAAAAGAGCAACAAAGCAACCATAAGAATGTGCAGAAAATAAAGAACGAAAATCTTTCGCCATTCCAATCAGCGATAACTCTCTGCACAAAGCCACAAAACCATCGACCCTCGGCAAAATCAATCCGGCGACATCCGGATAGCATGACACGAAAAAGAAGCAAAATTTTGACATGTCTGGTCGGTATCTGATATTACCGTGCTACACACAGCACCCGCTTACAACAATCACCGAAAATTTGATTTCAAAATACTATGATTCGTGCTCAAATCAACCATCCAAAGAGACAGCACATGTTTTGTTCTTGTGCTATATGCGTCAAAATCGACATCTCAAAACAAAACAACATTGTATTCGACGCGTCAGTTCATGAGTATTAGTTTGTACAAAACGATTTGCACTTAATGTAAAGAAAACCCTCCAACGTCAACGAGACATAACGCAAGACAACATTATACTGTCGTACGAGCCTACTCATAAATAAATGTTTACCTCAATTACACCACCACCACCACCAACGTCACCACTCCATATGCTTACCAGACACATACAGTATTATACTGTCGTCCCTCGACACAATCCCGTATGGGTTAGTGCCAAATACTTTGTGTTTACTTAATTTTTCGTCCCGGAGGCATTTTTGCCATGAGCCGTGAGAACGTGAGCAAACTGTTGAACTGCTTCATTTTGGTGAAAGCAAACGATAATTACACTGGCGTTAAGCGATTACACCGAGCGAGGCAACCGACCTCCACAAGATGCTTCCCAGTTATACTCTTAAAACTAAAGAAACAGGTCCTTTCTGGAACGTATTAAACTCTTATCCCTTAGAATGTTTTCTAACTTAGGATGTCAGTCAGCTTCAGTCAGAGTAATTTATTATGTTAAATTAATTTTGATTATAAACAGTATAATGTTTCAGCTAAACAGACTCTGATAATTATTTTGTTTTATTCGGTAGTATGAGGCCATACCATTTTTCTTGCACTGATATTTAAATGTGTTTGAAACAAAAACCATCACAATTATAAGACTGCGACGAAAATAAAAAAAAAAGCATACTATTACCAAACTTAAATTATTTTAAAAATTAACTTCATTCAACTTTATTCAATAATTTATTGCTTATAGGGCCTGAAAAACGTCTTAAAAATTCTCACAACTTGCCAAACCTTTCACGCTGAAGGGCAATATTCTGTTCAACTACTAAAGTGTTAACCGATATTATAATTCTAATTGAAATTCTATGTTTGACATGAAACAACAAAACAATTAAAGTTGGCAAATATCCTTCTGAACGAATAAACGCTGTCAAAATTAAACAAAACCAAAACTCAAATTTGTGGAATTTACTAGGAATGTTAAGAAAGTCTATATTGCGAGGTAAAAACATACAACTTTTATTATTACTTCTTTGCTACTTAATTTTTTTAAGCTAATTTCTTCTTGCACACGTGCTGTATTCCTGACATATTCGGTAAATAACTGTGTTATTAAACATATTTTTTTTAATATTGATTTTATTAAATTGTACATTAAATTTGAGAACATACGCTCAATCATTGTGCTCCATGTCTAGTGAAGCTGTAGTCTAGTTTTTTTTTATAGTAGATAGACGAAACATACTACTTTGTGCATGGTTCTCTTGAATTTTTAAGTAATTCACATTCTTTTTTAGTAGAAACGTTTTAAAGAGATTGCAGAGATTTTTATATGACATACAAAAAAGATTTCTTCTAATGAAACTAATGATCGTAATAAAAAAGTTGTGAAGAAAACTTACAATTAGACGAAGAAGAATAACAGTTCTAGGCTTGAAGTATAGAAAATTGTTTTGAAATTGATTAACTTGACGAATCTTCTCATAAACCGACTAATCAAACCCCATTGGCCACATATACAGATACCTGTAAATACTAGGCTCTTCTTATTTTCAATATTATCAATCCAGTGTGGCTATGCCAGTGTGGTTG
Source organism: Anopheles epiroticus (assembly GCA_000349105.1). Lineage (NCBI taxonomy): Eukaryota > Metazoa > Arthropoda > Insecta > Diptera > Culicidae > Anopheles > Anopheles epiroticus. Next base: position 27,202 of record KB671893.1, read on the forward strand.
CCAATTACAATTTCAAAGAAATTACACAAGTCTGACAAGCTATTGTCTCATGTAAAAAAAAAACTAGCAAGCATCAAAATTGTACACCAAATTAAAAACCTTTTATACCAACACTGAGAAATTACGTGTCCTCAGGAGAAGACATGTGTGTTCTTTTCATTGCTAATGTTATCCCAAGAACTAGATTAGAAGAGGTTCGGTAAAATTTACATTTGTATTATACGACGCATAGGTAACTTTTATAATCCATAGGAGATTATTTAGCATCGACCGTAATGTACCCATAAATTTAAGGCTTAGGGAACAAAGAACCAGTGAGCTTTAGGGGGTAATATTTGAAATGTTTTTTTTCTTATTGTCTTTGTATATCTTAGATCAGTTTCACAATACGACCTGGCCGTCACTACAGGAAAAAAAATCTTAGATCAATTTCGTTTCGCGTCTAAGTAAAGTTTCAACCATGCTGTAGTATTATTTTACTCTTTTAGTTTTAAATCTCTGGCCTCTTTGTAGAATCAATGCTGTTTCGGTGACCCTTGCAAATTCCAATACACATTCTAGATACAACTTTATCCAATAGTTTATATTACAACCTAGCTCATCTACATACGTTGAAGATTAATGAGAACATGGTATTTGTTCCATCTCATCATCACTAGTTTACTTATGTTTTCCCATGTATAACATGCTATTCAGCACTCTCACAAACAACTATTCAATAATCCAATGTTAAACATTCTCACCATTATGGCTTGTCCTTATGCATCTTTTCAAGATGTCAGATAACCGAAAGTACATTCAACCTCAATGGTGAGCATACGTTACAACATCACCTGTACGAGTTCTCACATCCAAAACTTATGAAACATCAGTCGAAAGTTAGCATCGTACGAATCGTACGAGCTGTTGTAAAGTGTTGAGCGCTGCATCTGGCAGCGCTGAACTTTTGTAGGCAGGATATCTCTAATGTGAGTATGAAACCCTCCATCCTGCAGCTTGATACCGACAAAACTATTTTATAAAACTTTCATCCATATCTTCTAACTACATCTGACTATTCCTATCTACCAACAGCTAAGTTTAACACCCTTCGTCTCAGCTTTGAGGTCTGTGCTTGGCAAAACCAATGCACCCGTTGCAATACTCTAACAGAATATGAAAGTAAAAAATTACAGGAACACTCAAGCATGCACGCACAATCACGTATGGCTAACCGTTTGTTTTCGCTTTATACTAAAAGTCAATGCATGCCGCCACCGGTGGGGAAACGCCCTGTAACTCGCTCAAATACCCACATTGCTCTCGACTTTTCCAGCGCACTTACATTTATTTTCAAAAGCCATTCACGAGATTCACGATCAAACTTTATAAACCCACTCCATATTGGATTTACTTTCTTATCGTGGGGCTGAATTTTACAATCACACTTTCTTTGCATCCCACGAGCCCATACTAAGCAAGTGCACAATCTTTGCGGTATTTTTCGCTACCAAACTTGTGGCTCTTTCTTTTTGTTTTAGTTTTATATCAACACCAAGTGTGTCCTACATACCGCTAGCCTAGTTTTATTCACTTCTATGAAGTTGAATATTTATGCTGATATGCCTGTTGATGTAACCCACAAGATGGGCAAACAGGCTTGGTGCAACGTTTCCTAGAGAAAATATGAATTAAACATGTGCATCTGATTGCGTTAGTGTAACTTGGTATTGTTTCGCTCTGCCGTACGTGTCCTCGAGCTAAGTAGGAGTCATGTGTTCCAGGATGAAGTACGTAAATACCTAGAACAATACTACTGTCAATCGGAGGCCACGTTAGCTGATGAACTTTAAAAGCACTCGATTCTTAAAGTCTTGCTTGTTTCACGTCTTAAGAACCCCGTAATCGTCCCACACTAGAGCAGCTTGTTGCTGTGAAAGCCCCAAAGCCTCGACTAGAGAAAGAATTGTGCCCGAAGCTCTACGAGCCCTTGTAGCTGTTCTCTTGACCGTACACTCACTTTACATATTTTGCACTGAGGTACAGCTCTAGAGAACAGATCTTGACACTTGCGCTGCTTCTAGATTTGATAATAAAAGAAAGAAATTTATGCTCGCATTGATTCCCTGTGCCAACTAGTTGTCTTTCCTTAGTTGCGATTCACTCCACAGCCACACTGGCAAGGATAAAAGAGGAATCATCACAGTCGATAAGGACTAGCAGGTCTCCCTCGTGCTTGCTTCATCGCTTTCTGACACCTTCCACGAACCTTCTTACTTAGTTCACGCCTTCCGTCCGTGTCTCCGACGTGTCTACACTTTTGCAATGACGGTAAGGATTCAACTGGCTCAACAAAAGCAGCAGAACAAAAGCAGAAAAAACACTTCCCCATGCACACATGCCTATGCCCTAATGGGTGGTTTGTCTTCCGAGCGAGAAATTACCCCTACGTTGATTGAATGCTAAGAATCCGACCCAACCCATCCTATAGCGTCTCAAACTGAACGAGTTTTTGCAAAACACGTAAGCCTGTTCCTACCATGTTCCTACATCCGTTCGCAGTGACGAGCCCCACAACACATCCTAATATGCATCGAAGTGTTCTTATACTGTCGTGAGCATACGTGTGCATGAAATTGGAAGTGATTCAGTGCTTTTGATAAGTGATTTGAACTTTTTCTGTTTTTATGAAGGACAAATAAGAACATCCGGCTCACAATATTCCCCTACGAAATTCTGAAAGTTTAAGAACCATAATCCCAAGGGTGGTTTATGCGTCCAAAAAGGCCTATAGAACAATTGAAAGTTGTATTTCTAATATTGGGGTCTATGATGACCTAAGCAAGTTTTTTTGTATGTGTTTTGACGATTCTCGGCTAAAATCCTGCATTCACAGGCAAAACTGGCCAGCGTGAAAAGCAATAGATTTTGTTTCGAACAAAAATCTAAAATTTTGATTCTAGCAGCTGTCAAAAATAACCAAAACAAACAATTTTTCGGGCTTATTTGGCAAGGTCGATTCATATTTAACGTGAGGTTAGAATGCACATAAAAATGCTCTTGACTAATGAAAGAATCTAAAACGTGCAGTTGTTTTAATACACATGATAAATTATCCATTAATTTGAATGTGTAACTATCTTTTGCTGTTCTACAAATTCCTTCTTCTTCATTTTCCTCTGGTTGTCAAACAGTTCTTCATCCATTCATGCTTCAATACTTACACCCAATTTTAATGTTTTTCAGTAATTATTTAGGTCAACTTTGTAGGACATTATTTCCTACTAGTTAAAGTGATTTAATACGTTAATGTAAAGTGCACATTATAATGATTCCCTTGATTTTGCTTTCTCAGGAATAAGAGCAAGAGGGAGATAAGTTGGTTCAGCAGCGCTATCGACAGACGCTTAGGGAAAATAAAAGCGTGTTTGATCTGCCGATAAAACGATACACATTACGAATTACTTATTTACCAAAATAAAAGTGAAGAATTTAATGAGCCTAGTGCTCATCACTTTAACTATCAGGAAACACTGACCTTCATCTTGGCAAGATAATAAACAAATATCATATAGATTTAGTGTAAGTATTGAAGCATGAATGGATGAAGAATTGTTAGACAGCCAGAGGAAAAAGCAGAAGAATGAATTTTTACTCACCTAAAGATAGTTACATGTACATATTTAACGGATAAATATACATACTTTAAACCGAAGAAGCCCAGAATCAGTTTCAAGGAGGTAATGCTTTGTAAATTAAATAACAATCACGTGGTGTGACAATATAGCAAGAGCCGTAATTACGGGAATTGAAGTTTTTTATTTTCTTTATATCCTTCAATCTACGACCATATGTCACAACAAATGGAAATGTCAAATGTCAAATGAAAATAATGGTTGCCAATTCTTCTGGGACACCGTACCTGTTTTCCAGTCACTGCTTCCAACTGCTCGAGTCAGAGACAGAAGCAAGCTAAAATTTTCTGATTATCTAACTTTGGTCATCATAGACCCCATTAACCAATAAAATTCAATCCTAAGAATCGTTTGATCCAACAGAATACTGCTGATAGGTTCAAAATCGTTAAACCTACAATTTAGATTGTAGTAAGAATGAAACAAACTATTTACTACAAGCACTTTTGCACCTCTCGATTCATTAAAATTACATGTAAAACCAATCTATTTGCAAATAATATAACTTGTCTACTCACACTACAATGTACAATTCTTTATCATTTATTTAACAACTTCTATTTACATTTTAGGTTCATTATTTAAAATCACTTACAACAACATAGAAACCATTTTAAATACATGTACATGAACAATTGAGAGCATGAAATTTCTACAGAATACGACTACTCCGCACCAAAAGCAATCAGTTATAATGCCTATAAACTGCAATTGCAAAACCATTCATTAGTTAAATGAATCCTTTCATATTACCACTGCATGCTTTATTATTTAGCAAAGACTTTAGTTATTAAAACAATACATGCTCGATACACATAACGCATTCATCATCTGTTGAATTGCTCATATCCTGCAACCCAAGAACAATTACCACATATGAATAGAACTGTTACTTTTATCGATTTAAAATCACATTCCCAGTAACCAGCAACTCTTTCACCACGGTTATCTGCGTCGCTACATACATTTTCATAATGCCACACAGCCGTGCACCCGTTGTCTATTTGTGAAGAAATTTACACTTGCCCTCTCAAAGGACCCGATCTAACTTCTTTCACTGCGCACGACCTGCTGCTCTTTGTCGGTTCATCGGGTCCATGTTTTCCAAAAGGTATTACCACCTTTCCGTGTTCACACACAGCACCACAGCTTACAAGATCTGTGAAGCGTCCTTCTCTAAATTATAACGCCTCGCTTTCTCCTTTGCTGTGGAACGATCCCGAGAGGGAAGTGAGCCGACTGGACAGTGTCCGTACCAGTAAGCTACTATTGGCGCGAGAAATTTACGGGCTAACGTACGTCAACATATGCGATTGTGGAGGAGTGGTAGTGGTAGTGGAGTTTGCTGTAGCTGCTCCGAGATATTCACCAGTGCTATGTTGAACAATGTCATTAAACATGCGACCCTTGCCCATTACCAAACTTGAACTCAGCAATAGCCCTACGAAGCCCGGCCGGTACCGGTTGAACCATCGTTTGTCCGAATCTACCTACAGTGTGTTCGACTGTGCTCTTCACCCTTAATGCCATGCCGAATTTCCAGAAACTTGCTCCTACCGGTGGGAATAAGAATGCTCCGAGGTGCATAAATCGTTCGCTTTTTCGCTCGGTTCGACAATACATTTCAAGCTAAACCTATGCTCCACACACCCAACTCGCCAATATTTTGCTCCATTGAGATGCACGAAAGATTAGACTTTGCAGAACATCATAGGTCGTGGGAGACATCGGGTCCAGCGATAGATCAACGGTCGTGCAAAATATCATCGAAGTGGGGAGCAAGATATGGGAAAGCGGAACGGAAGCCAAAAGGCTGCCCCGTCACGGACAAACGACCGTCTTCTGATTGGTTTCATTTCCGGTCGGGCCTCTTGCGCTGGGCAGCATCAGCATCACGGGCACCGTGGCTTCGAGATAAAGCAGACCAATCAGATATGGCACGACGGGCCCACTGTCTGGCGATGGAAGACGGCTCCTTATAGATGGCGATAAAATCACGTACGTCCGGAATCGGGGCACATTTACGCTGCCAATTATAATTTAAGCGAGTGATTAAAGCCATACAGATTGTGACAGGGAACCTGTGCACTTTATCCCATCCTTCCTTTCGCTCTCCCGCTTTCTGTGCCGATCTGTTAACTTATCCCGACGATATAACGCGATAAAAATGACGACATATCCTTAGCCATCGCTCTTGGCCGTCTCAAAAGTTTGCCATGAAATTGATAAACCCGAGCGCGTGGGCCTTCTTTTTGGCATGGAGTATGCTTGCGGAAGTTACCCAAAGTGGTACGTGCGAAACACAAGGAAAATGGTAAACGATTTATTAAATATCCTCCATCAGATAAGCGAGTGCGTCCCACTGCTTACCAGCCCAAGATTTCTACCCGCGTAAGATGATTCTCACTTTTCACATTGCGTAACTCCATCGCCTCCGATGCCTGAATACCGATGGCAACGGACAGGTTGCTTCCCTTTTTCTATCCTTCGTCTTACTTTTCACAAATCATGAAGTACTACGACGCTCCGTGTTCCAGCTCCCGGTGCCTAATGCTTGCTTCTTAGCACATTCCAAACAACCGTACAACAGCGTGCACAGCATCCGATGAAGTAGAGCGATAATACGTCGTGATAATGCAAAATCGATAGCGATTTAATTAGAAAACCTTGAGCATCTCCCGAACTGGATGGCTAGCCTCGCTCCATTCCAGACAAGTATACAGCTCCAGACACGGATACTTCACATCTCTTCGGCGTCCGTACAGTGGCTTCGTTCTACCACGTCACCGTGTTGGCCTTATGCATTCGGCCCAGCTTCTTGGAAACTGTTGGTGGGAAAATGGGGCCACATGTTTTTCACGCACATTGTGTATTCCTCTCGCCAATGCTTAACACGCACTCAATAATGCTGGCGCACGACTGAGCGGAATAGTAATCGAGGGGCCATTCTTCAAAATCAACCGGACGCGCCAGCACACTGTTGACCCACCGTAATCGATCGAGGAGCATATTGGATTTTGCGTGCCTTTTTATCGCGTTATAATCGATTCTTAATAACGTTCTTCCTCGTACACCATGAGCGATTGCTTCGAAGCAGATCAAATTTCTGTAAACAGGCTAAAAACGTGTGTTGCGTACGTGTGATTTATCGGTCGAGGATAGGAATGAAGTGTAGTACGTTATCACTATGTCATCAATAAAAAAAACTTTCATTCCATGCTAGTTTAACAAGGCAGAAGATGTTACGTGCTATTTAACGCTACAACATCTCATTGTACTAACTCTCGAGTGATCAACACATTCTTCATTTAACTCTCAAGTGTTCAACATATTCTCTATATAAGCTTTAAAAAACAATTACTATGCAAATCGGCAAGGCTTGTAATACCGCTACTTTAGTAAAATCCTCGAAATAATTAAACAATTAAATCTAAGCATTCGTCGTTTCTTGCTCCACAAAATATGTGAAATTAAAACGTTCCATTAAGACAATCGTTGCGGGAGGAGGTATCATTCTTCAACAGCGCTGTACCCTATCCTTTACCGAGATATACCTAGGATAGAAAAACCACAAAAAAGGAATAAGCCGGAAAAAGTGAGCCACCAGCAAATGTCAGGCAGGCTTAATTGCACTCATAACGCCCGTGGATCCGAAAACCCGTTCACCACATGATGGAGCGAACCGAGCTGCTTCACGTTTTAGATGAAGTTACACTCCAAACATACCTCCACATACACATTTAAACGAGCGTGCAAAAAAAAACACCACATCTCCGGCATGGCCAACGGGGATTCACCCTTCAGGGACGTTATTCTTCCCTTCATAACGTGCATGTAACTTTAACAGCTCACGGCCGTTGGCCCGTCTAGCGTGAAAGGCAAAGCCATGCCACACTGCCTCGAGAAAGGTAGCCGCGGTTTGGGGATCAGACGCTGCAGCTTGCAACTGTTTCACGGTAGCAAGTTGTGGTTTTCGCCATATCCTGGATTTCTCTAATAGGCCGGCGTACGAGTGCATGCGATAATTAAACTGTAATGAAGGCTTATGGTTTTACCGACACACTTACCATGACACAGCACCGTGCACTAACACTATCAGGGACAGGGCCGTCGCTGAGGCGAGTGGTCAGTTTGTGCTGATTTTAATTCACCATATGTTACAGGCTTATCATAGATTTGCCGGACCCACCGAGTGGTAGGCAGCGATTGCACATGCTCACTTTACTACCGGACCCGCAACGGTCGTATGGACGCCTCAGGTGGTAGATTTTGCCATAATTAGGATGTATTAAGGGCAATTATTAATACATTAACAGAGCGAAACGGAATGACGAGAAGCGGACGCTATCTCAAGAGACCTATTACGAGAAAGACACAATGCTGAGTAAGCTACGTTGGTATTGGCGTGAAAGGAAATATGGTAATCGGCGGGAAGGTATCAATCCTCACACCCTGTAGCATCTTCACTAAGCAAGATTGATTTTTTACCAATGTCCGCCCTGTTGCCGTTTTTGTTAAAAGTGAAGCAGAACGTTTGACTAACGACCCTTTGTTTTCTACCGCCGGATTCGATAGAGCTTAGAAGTATTGTTTTTCACCACTCTTTTACACGCCGCGAATCGTTCCCACTCAGCCATCTTTATCACTACGGTTCGGATTAAATTGGCATAATCGAGACAACCGGTAGGCCCATGGTATCTCCTTGAGAATGATTTTGTTTCACCGCCGCTCTCCGTGCCGACCAATGGAAAGAATCTTTAGAAAGCAACTCCACTCTGGGCGACAGACGATAAGATGGACTGCTGTTTTGCATTTCGAAAGCGCTCCAAGCTCTGGGTAAGTAATACGTCTTTGAGTTGCGCCATTATATTCGTCTCAACAATATCTCCTCATCCAGAACCAAGACCCCTGGAAAGTGGAAGAAGCACCGGCACGGTGGCACTTTAGTTTTGCGTCATAGCGGAACAGACAAAAACGGTAAATTTTCACGTTTCTTCATTATTCCCATTATAACTCGAATGATTGTGCCTCTTTTGCAAAATGTGCACCATTCGCTTTCACGCGGATATCTTTAGGTAGGCGACTCCATCACACTCCTTCAAGCTTGGAGAGAAAGATGGGAAAATGGGGCATGGGTATGCTATTCGGGCGAATTATAAAAAACTCCCACCATTGTGTCTTTCCCCCATATACCTCGTCCCATTGTGCAGTGAGTGGTCCTAGACAGTTTCGATAGTATGCACCGCGAGAGCATCTTATAAGTTCGTCCATGCTTTTGAAAATTGAGGAATTTGCGAAAACTTTCCGCCCTTGTTCCTCAGGATCTCAGTTTTGAGGAAGGATTTTGCACACTACCCACCACTACCCAACACCGCCATCGCCAATGAAAACGCCAATGCTGTGACATCGCGGTGCACAAGCATGTCGCGATTTATGTTTTCCTGAGCCGAACACTGAACACCCGGCAAAAGGCTCCGTTCGACTCGCTTTGCCTTTTGTGCAATGATACCCCCGGGATGCCGCGAAGCAGAAATATAAAATTAAAAGTGCACCACTTCTTACACGCCGAGCGAGGAGAATTATAAATTATATTTCATTTTTCTCCTCTCCTATCCGTTTCGTCATTCGCTGAATTTGGCGGTCGTCGAGGAGCGCGTTCAAGTGCTGCCCGGGTTTATTTTGGTGCGCCGGGATTTACAGCACAGCGTAAACAATCCGCGAAAACCATCCGAAGCTTTCGCTGGCTCTGCTGCTTGGCTGAGACGATAAAGCAGACGAGCGTCTTATGCAAGGTATTTACGACAGCTTCTGCCATTATCCGAAACAACTTCTATTCATAATCCATGCATGAAAGGGATCTTTAGTAATTGCAGTGTTGGTAAGTTTTCCCATGGCCGAAGTGAAGTTGGTACTGTTGGAAGTCTAAATCGATTTAAAAAGTCAATACAGGTTACTTTAACCATTACAGCATCTATTATTGGGCACTTAAAGTAAAGGTATGTAAAATTTTCCGAGTAGGATAGAAATCATTAAATAGAGGTTATTCAGCAAAAAATCAAGATCTTGTTTACTGCAGCCAAATTTTATAATTTATATTTCACAATGAACATTAAAAAACCAAGTGCATGAATACAACATATTTGTAAGAAGTTAAAATGATTCTATTAAGACTTTGAGACATTTTTAATTCTGCACATTTCTTAATTTTATCAACAACGTAATTCTAGAACAGCTTTGTGACCATTTCCTAAAACAAACATCCAGCGCCATCCTCAACAACATGCTAGTATATTATGCGTTTCCCTATCATCATGAATAGAGTCACTGTCTCATGCGTCTAGCTGAGTAAAAATAGCCACCAAAAATTAATTAATGAAAAAGTGTTACCACAAAACAAAAAAAAAAAACGCAAACATCGGAATCTTTTTGCTAATAGTTTTTCACTCTAAAATATTCCTAAAAGAAATTTTCGAATGCAAATTTCACTAGAGTTGCACGCTATTGCGTTCTTTCATTACGAAGTTGGAAAACCCTTTTTTGTCTCTCTCTTTTTCGTTTTCATTTTCCATCAAGTTGCATGCATATTCATTTCATTTTATATAGAAATAAGGAACAATAATCTTCTATCCAACTGATGGCGCAAGAGCAGGAAAGACAAGGCTATATGGGCATTTTTGTGTACTCGAACACATCCGTTCCCAGCGGAAGGTGTCTGAAGCGGGGAACCAAGGGGGCCACCCATTCTCGCCTCACAATATGTACCAGCATAATCTTTTGTTCGCCGTCGACTGCTGCCGCTACTGCTTCTGCTACTGCTGGTTGGAATTTAATAGAATATTTTCGATTTCGTCCCACGATAGCCATTCAAGGCTTTCACATTCAAAATACGAGCCATTGTCACCTTCAAACAATCGTGCAGGCGACGCGAGATTGCATTGTCAAAGCAAACCATACCCTTGGTGCAGCACGATCCCATAGCGATGGCGCGCAAAATGAAAAGTCACTTAAAATGAATCCGAAGCCAATAGTAGTTTGAATGCGACAGGAAAATTGGACCGGTAATCTTTTTTCCTTCCTTTATCTTTTTTCCGTGCTTACTATCCCAATGCCGACAGTAAGAAACGGTTCTGTTTTTGCACTTTTTTGCATCTCTCTGCTCCGCTCCATGGAATCGCTCTGACCACTCTTTGAAATCTAATATATTAATTAATTCTTTTCATTTGATCATACTTGAGCTGCTTTTGCTGTTAAGTGCATTTTTGCTCCTTTCTATTTGCCTTGTCCTTTTAGTCATGCTTATGCTCCTGGCTGGCAGACACTTCATATGACGGGAGGTTTTATGTTCCTTGCTTCTTTCGATAAGGCTGCTCGGGGTGCGTGCCGGCGACATCTTACATTACAAAATAATTGACTCAATTATCTGCCTTTTATGAACGTCTGCATAGTGTTTAAATGTCGGAAATGTTCTGTGCTGCCGTTGCATATGGTTCATTTGGAATTCGTTTGATTAAGAAAGAAAACCAAAAGACATGTCACTTGAATGGACTTCATTAAAGGTTTTGTCATTAAACTTCATTTAACAATTTGTCTTTCTTATTTATATAGTTTCTTTATTTTTTATTACTCAGCTTTGGTATGTTGAATTTCTAAAATCAATGCATATACCCTAATTTCTTTTACGTGTAAAAATTAACGCTAGTAAAATAGCTCTCTTTTAACAACTGTATAAAGTAGTTTAATTTTGTTAAACTAAGCACAGTAAGTCAACACATACTATAAACACTATCGTGCAAGGCTTGCAGTAAATATTTTAATCATCTCATAGTTTATCAATCGTGTTCATCAGGTTACCTGGTTCGGTTATCCTGTAGCAATTACATCAAGGCCCATTGTAGTTCAACTAGTACAGCCTCCCCATAACCAAAAACTACACCCATATTATTGGTATAATAAAAGAAATAAAAAGCCAAGTCAAGTAATAAATAATCCAGTTACGACCTCAACGTTGTACTACAAAACATACTCATGCAACAAACTCACTGGAAAAAGACGGAGCTATAGCACCATAACCTAACCAAATCTTGAATCAAAAGGCAACTAGCAGGTACGACAGCTCAGAAAGAATAGATGATAACCACACATTTAAAACAAGTTTTAAATAAATAAAAATAGCGAGAAACGGAGTAGGGTTTCGTCAAACTAAATCGGCATTGGTTTATGCATTGGCATTGGTTCTACAAACAATTAAGATCATGTGTTATGTTTTTATTAAACCAACTTTTGTACCAAGCATGATTAATCAAGTAAATGAATAAAATATCGAATAACAAATGCATCAACGCGGCCTATGGCATGAAAGAATATGTTTTATGATACTAATTTTTTTTAATCAAGTTGATAACAGTGGATATAATTCAATACGAAAATGGAAACAGTTTACTAGGAACGATGTAAAAGAAGAAAGGGTAATAAATAAGAAATTAAAGTAAGAAATTGTAAAGTATGATATAAAAAATATTTTTTAAGAAACAGCGTTCAACTGACGGCCTTGCAACATTACAGGAAATTTCCTATTCCATGCTAGCCGCCGTACTCAATTAGGTCAATCAAAGCCACGGTACAAATGTAATAATCAATTCATTTCTCACCCAATCTAAACCCTCAAAGCCTTGCTGCCTAAATCTAGTATCAACTCAGTTCCAAAAGTCACGCTTCATTAGCATCATCATTTACATTTACAATCTAACAAGCTCGTTCCTCCGCAAACAATCATAACCAGCCGACGAACCGGTAATGATTCGTTGACACCGACTAACCGAGAGATATCATGTAAAACATTGTCTCACGGCGTTTTTGTATGTTTTTGTTTCATCGTTTTGTTTTCCTTGTGCAAACTAATTTGTTGCTACCAACGAAACAACTGTGGTGGGAACATTTCAGCCCCTGTGCAACAGGGGTTTTTCGCGTTCACTAAAGTGTTGTCCTGAGAAACTTAAAGCAAACAATCAACAAGTTCCGTTCTGGTGAAAAACTTACTCATTCGCACTGGTTGGTCACCGCTACACTCTACCGCCAATGGGATTGCAAACGCCCTCTGAATGTGTTAACCAGCGATAAACGAGTCACGAAACCGGTCGAAATTGGCTGACTGGCAAGTGTGACTGCGCCGGGCCGGAAACAGGCGAAAATAAGCCACATGAAATATGATACAACACACTGACACAATCAAGCACAAACGCATACATATACACTCACATACGGAGACGATGGTTCCCAGAGCGGTGGTTCCCTTTGCGAATTAAAAAACACATTCAATGCTATTATGCACACGAAATATTCATATCCCAGCGTCGAATCTAAATGAAACAGTCGGCATACACACAAACCAGTTGGCGTTCAGAATATGAGCAACCAAACAAAAAAAAGGACCAAAATGTGCTGAAGGGACAATGAACGAAATAAAACACAACCTAACCAACTCAACCAGCGTCAACAGGGAAAAACCCCAGGAAAAGCCTTGTTTTGCTTCGGTAAATGAAACGGATATTCGTGTCGCTTCCAAAATAATAAATCGATTTTAAAAGCCTTACATACGCTCGAATAAATACACACGCGCGCTACGCTCGCGCTGCATCAAGTAAATTTCGAGAAGATTATCCTTTTATCATTCAAATAACATTCGCAGAAAATGACAACAAAAACCAGCCCAGCGGTTGGCGGTTTTGCAGTTTCAGCAAGATTAACTGTACCCACCACCCCGTTCTGATCTGTCGCAGCACATCCTATCGCAGTCATTGCTGGTAGTGACATAAACGCACAGGAATTTTGGGTAAAACAGGGTAGAGCTACCAAAAGTTGCTCACTCGGATACTCCTACTGTAAGTATATAAGATTAACTGGGTAAACATTTGAAACAGGGAAAACATTTTCTTATTTCACTGTATCTGCTATATAGCGTTTTTATTTAGATTTTCACTTTATTATCATATGGAGCATATTAAATTATTTAAGAAATAGTTTGTCGGTATATGGGAGATGCATACATTAATTTGCATTTGTAAAACCTTTCAGGGCCGGCTCGGTGGTCTTATGATAACGGCGCAGGGCTGTGAAAAGGCGGACCGCTGCCGCTCCCCATACGAAGAATTGACTATCCTGCTATGGGTACACTAAATCTCAGCCCCCCATGCGCAAGATTTACAATCTAGCTAAGGATGGGTACACTCAGTCACAGAAAGAGCCAAAACACAATGGTGTTCTGGTTAGGCATTGATCCCAAAAGGGTTGTTGTGCCACCTAAGAAGAAGAAGAAAACCCTTTAAAGAATTAAATATTAGCTGCCTAGAGAAAATTTTTTTTTTAAATTTAACATTAACATAATCATCCGAAAAAGTGCACAATTTACCTAAATAAGTTTTATTAAATATTTTTATAGTATTTAGTGACCTGTAAAGATAACTATTGCAATATCATTACAAACTTCAATCATTGTTAATAGACTACTATAGGCTCTCCTTCTCAACTCCTATTCAATACGTCCACGACGTGCAGAACGGTAACTTGTCGCCTAGATCCAAGCTTGGGTACACGGAGAAACCCAACCCCTTGGGCGGGCTGAATTGAGAGGTGGAATGGACTGTTACGAGCTAGCAATTCATCTCTGAGCGTATGTTCTCCATGTTAGAAGCGGCTCCAACCAGCGTCTGTTCCCCAGGTTAGGGGCGGCTGTACCATGCGTCCTGGCATCTTAAGGAAAGCAAAACGACTAGGATGCGTTGTTCCACCGACGAGATAGGAGGCGGGGGGAGAGGCCTTGCAAGCCACCCCCTGTATCATTGCAACGCAAAGTCACCAACATAAGTTACCGATTTGGACCCATGATGCCCGACATTCGCAACGAAAAAAGGACTACGATTGGAAACTCGGAACATGGAACTGCAGATCCCTCACCTCACCCGGGAGTACCAGAATACTCGCAGACGAAGTGAGGGCCCGCGGCTTCGGAATAGTAGCACTT
>KB671893.1:46478-71067 GCA_000349105.1 Anopheles epiroticus
TTCGTATATGAGCGGGCCAAAGAAGAAGAAGATTTTGAGCAAAGCAGTATTTTAGTTAATGTTCGCTAACATTATTTTTCCTGATGTAGCCTGCATAACAATATCTTACATCTAAATTGAAACTCAGACGACTCAAATTTAAAAAATATTAAATGACGAACAAATATTAAAATATTTAATAAGAATATTAAATGACGAACAACTAGGGCCGGTTCGGTGGTCCAGTGGTAACGGCGTAGGGCTGTCAAAAGGCCCGTCGCCGGTTCGAATCTCATTCGGACCACTGCCGCTCCCCATACGCAGGATTGACTATCTTGTTATGGGTACACTAAATCACAATCCCCATACGCAGGATTTACAATCTTGATATGGGCGGGTACACTTTGTCACACAATACGGCCTGGCTGTCAAAATGGGGGGAAAAATGACGAATAAATTTATAAATTAGCACAAGAAAACATACAAAACAAACGTTACAAAAATGGTCAAAAATAGCTATGCAACATCATGTTTAGGGCTGTAACACTCGCTTTGGAATAAATAACAATGTCAGGAAAAAAGTACGACTTAATAATTTACACTACATCCAAATTCTGTTGATCTATATCTATTACCCAATAGCGTTCGAGGCCTTAATCGTCTACTAGGTGCTTGAAAATTAACTTGTTCTAGGAAAAACGGGGCGTCAATAGATCCACTTATTAACAGATGCAATAATGTGCACTGTGACGTTAATCGTCTGTGTTGAAAAGATTCAAGTCCGATTAAAAGACACCTAGTAATTATCGTACATGAATTTAAGAATTTCGAGACCAAGGAAAACGATAGACAAGTGCGTGTATTAACTTTCTCTGAACGGATTCAACTCGTTCTATCCTAAACTGCTGAGAAGAAGTCAAGATAATGCTAGCAAACTCTAAAACTGGCCGCCCAATAGCACAAAATAATCTTTAAACAGTGAACGGATCTCGAAAATGTTTGCCAATACGCATAATTAATCCTAACATAACATTTGAAAAACTTTGTTAATCGAAGGCTCACAATGCTCTTGTAAAGTAATCCTGCAGTATAAATGAACTTCCAGGTCACGCACAACCTCACTTCGTGGAACTGAATTTCCGTCTATTTTGTAATCAAATAAGATCGGTGAACTTTGTCTGGAAAACGTTATCACAGAGCATTTTTGTATGTTAACGGACATACAATTGAGAAAGCACCAAGATTAAAATATAGATAAAATATGTAGAGGAAAGGTATAGGCAAAAACTAACGCACTTATAAACAATTACCCCAGAATAAGTTAATCATCGCAACAAGCTCTTTGCGAGCTAAGAGGTCGCCTCACTCGTGCGAGCATAGGCTGCTCCTCAGCTCATTAGATTGAGGTATTTTTTCACATTCAAGGTTTTTTTCACGACACAAGGTTTGATTCGATACTAAGATTTTAATGGAAGGAATGAAATGTTTTCTTCTATTTATACATCAATTGTGTTATAACCATTTATTTCCTCAGGTAGAAAACAGGGTCTTTTACTCCATACAATTTCCATTTTAATACTGGTATTGGACAATAGTATTCATGAGACCTTTGCTGCCAGTTTGTACAATTTTCTGATCTTTTTATTATTTTTTTATAGAAACATAAATTATAATAATAGAACGTTGATTATCCACAACAACAATGATGCAAACATTCAATCCATGTATTTTAAAAATATACAGGTATATTACCAGCAGCCTTTAACACGATAGTTCAATTTAAGTCTGTTACACGGCGAAGCCCCTGTACCAGCCAAGCAAAAGATTTGGCTCCTTGGTCACAGACGATAACGTTAACAGCATGCGAACAAATCTGAAGTATGCCGTTGCACCTTACTCTCGCGATATCTCTCCGCTAGTTTGTTCCTCGCGATCGGAAACATATGCCGCAAGAGGGGTAGAGTTCAGCACAAATGCTTTCGGATTGTACGACAGTGAGAAGCAATCTGAAATAACTTATCCAGCCAAAGCCTGAGGAAAAGACGTCTTCACAGTTTCTAGATCGACTAGATGCTCGCGCTCTAGATTCTAGAGGCGCGTCTAGATTGCTTCTGCTTTATTCATAGATTAGCTCCCTTAAATACTTACAATTTTTCTTATGATCTAGCGTTTACAATTTTATAATTAACACTACTTTCTCTAAAGGTTAAATGCGGAACAGTCACCATACGGTATGGATTAGCATAATAGTGCCCGGCCAAATGCCTATATTTACTAAGAGGAACTTTAAATTTCCAACTGATTACTTTAATAAATACGTTTAGAAAATTTTGAACTCGTATTTAAAATATGCCTTTTAAATTGCTGCATGCTCATAGTATAAAATAGATTGTATACACTCAAAGTAAAATATGATTTTTCAGCATACACAAGAAAAGTGCAACATAAAATGTCTACACATAATTTTAATCAATGCGACTTGACCGTTTTTCTGTATCACTGAACTGTGAATGTAAGGGAATTTATTGGAAATAATAGTTATACTATTAAATTCATTACACATTATTACAAACGAAAAGCCTCTTACATTTGTGAACCTAAAGAAAACTGAGAAAGATAAGCGATATTTCTTGGTTTTTTTCCTTAAATTTTTCCTATCAACTCGATGGTATTTCACCCTGAATATTAAGACAAGAAATAATGAAAAAAAAACAAATGCTACACAAATACTTGCACTAACTTTGTCCTGAAACCACAAAAGTTCCTTTTTATGGCATAAGCTGTTCTGCACGTGATCATACATCTTTTCATCGTTAGCATAATTCAATTACCCATGGCTAAAAGTTTCCCATCTTTCGTCCCCTAAAATGCATTTTAATGCAGTTCATTTCATACATGTGCGTGAGAGGGAGTGACATGGTAAGCGCACCGGGGATCAGTGTTGATGCAAATGATATTATTCTTTTGATAATCATAACAAAAGTTCATACCATCAGTTTCCGCTGGCTGATGCTGAGGGTAAAGATGCATCCAGATTTTGTAGCCCTCATTCTTGTTCTAACAAAACCTTCCACTCCTTCAATCTAGCCTTCTGAAGCAATGTAACGCATTTTGCTATGAATAAGCCCCGCTCGGTAGTAGTGTAATGCATCCTGCAGCTTGCTTCACTTGCTGACTTCGCGTTTCTCGTCAGTTGAAGTTATGCTTGGTTACGCCGGAAGTCATACTTGCCTTTCATCTGCGCACAATGTATCGTGCACCGCAGCGTGCACGAACTACAAGGAAGACCAATTTGGCTCCGTGCGATGGAGCTGTAGGACCCCCCCCTGGCTAATGGTGTAACAATGTCGATGCAATATCTTCGCTCTCCCAAAAACTGGGAAATCAACCACGAAGAGCCAGGATGGTAATTCTGAACCCGTCAGCAATACTTTCTCATCCCATGCTGTTCCCGGATGATCGTCAGACAGGCCCGACTACATTGCCCTTCCTGAATGTTCTCGCTTGCAGCAGCCAGAAGAGATGTGCAACTATGCCCGGGGGTTTTCCAAACCTTTGCCGTTTCTGCACACTTGCATATTTGCGTGCTCACGAATAAAGGCTTCACTTTTTGTTCGCTTATCGGGAAGAATCAACAGAAAACTTTTCTTGTAAAAGTTTTATTAAAACCACACCATATCAAGGGGGTTTTAATCATGGCTATGATGGAACGATGGCTTGATGCGTTTAACGGTTTTATGTAACCAGGCCACGTTTGTACCCGTTGCTATTGGTAGTTAGGCTGTTTAGTGTGCAAAGTTTTGTCAGGCAAATAATTCCTCGTTCATTATTCATTTCTTCACATCTGTTGGGTACAGGATTTTTTTCACTCTCTGTGGTATGTGAGCAATAAACAAAAATATTTCACCTTAGCATTCGTATTACCATAATATGCGCTATTTGATACATACTAAAACGTTTTTTTAAGCTTCAAAGTATGTTAATACTTTGAATATTTTATTAAATAATAAAAAATAATAATTTATTAATCGATTTCTCACAACTTACAACAACAAACTTATCCATATTTTGGAGCGAATAACATTAAGGACCAAGCACTAAATAAATAGCAAACAAACGAAAAGGCATGAAGGATTCATTTAAATTCGCTATCTAAAGTAAAGTATGTACATGAAAAACAACGTTCCGTGTTCATTGCAATTGAAGAACACGTTGATTTATTTTTTTATTTATTTATTTATTCGAAAAGTTTCAATTATCCAACTAATAATTGGCCTACATAACATTCATCTCAAAATAAACCTGATGAAAAATGAAAAATCCTATTAAATTAACTTTAAAACCAAACAACAAAATAACACGCATCCTAAACGTTTCATATAAAACTATACAAATAAGTTCGCATGGTACTTAAGCTAGAGCTGAAGTGAAGCATTATTTCCTAAACTATTGTATGTGTTTGCCATTTGTATGAGGGGGTCATTAGATCCAAAGTTTGTAGATCTTAGGTCAGAGTAAGAAAGTGCCCTGGGTCATAGGTTCCTTCTAGGTGCCTGAAGATTAATTTTCTCTAGAATGAACGGAGCGTCAACTAAACCGCAAACAAACTTGTGTAAAAATAAACACTGTGCCGTCATTCTTCTGTACTTTAGCGGCGCTAGTCCAAATAACAGGCATCGCACATGATATGGAGGGCATTCCGAAAAAACGGGACCATGTTAGACGACGAAACAAAAGACGTGTAAATTTATGCTGAACTGACTGTATCCTGTCTATTTTATATTGCTGATATGGATTCCATAGAATGCTTGCGAACTCTAGTATAGGACGAACTATTGAACAATACGAGATTTTAATACTGAACGTATCTTTGACATCTTTAGAAACACGCAACATAAAACATAACTCTATCTCTTTGGTCATTAAATGTTAACCTACTGTCTCATAAGATGCCTAAGTCACGAACTACATTGCATCGGGGCACTGACGAGTCTGATATTTTGTAGTCGAATATAATTGGTTGTTTTTTCCTTGCAAATGTTATCACAGAGCATTTGTTGATATTTAAAAGCATACAATTCGAACTGCACCACACATCAAATCGGTTTAGACAATCCTGAAGTTTTTGGCAATCAGCCGTGTTCGACACGGGTAAAAATATTTATATTTATTTATATTTATTTAAATATTTGAAGGTTATCTGCGTATAAAAGTTTACTACATTCAGGGATCGCTTGTACTATGTCGTTGATGAAAATTATGAAGAGTATTGGCGCTAGGATGCTGCCTTGTGGTACCCCAGCTACATTTGTAAATGGGGTAGATAGAGATGAACAAATTTTCACAATGATGCGCCAGTGACTTCAATAGCTGAAGAGCCAATCTACCATAGCTCTATTAACTCCTTACTTCAATAGTTTAGCGATCAGTAATGGGTGATGTATGGAATCAAAGGCCGCACAGAAATCCATGTATATTACATCTACTTGTTTTCCATTGTCCAGTGACGGATAACATGTGCTTAATAATTACAATAGGTTTGACTCGATGGATCGGTTAGGCATAAAACCATGTTGTTCGTTCGAGATTATTTGCTTGAAGCCTCTCATTAGGTGGCGTGATATGATGATTTCAAATATTTTGCTGGCAGCGCAGAGCATAAAAATGCCACGGTAGTTTATGATATCAGCTTTTTCCGCCCTTTCTATACTGGAAAAATGACTGAAGATTTCCAGGCTTGAGGGAAGCATTTCTGTTGCAAATATTTTTTGACGATTGTTGTTAGAGCTGGTACTAAAGCCTCTTTGCAACGTTTATATAAAACGCTAGGGATTGCGTCAAGCCCGGCAGCGTAAGAAAGCTTCAGCTCAGATGAATGTCAACAGTAACAGAAATTGGATCTATGTATGCATGATTATTACTATTTCATGGCAAATGATGAATGTATGTCGATGAAAAATAGTCTGCAAATGCTTGACTAATTTTTTCGTTGCCAGAGTAGGAGTGTCCATTTATAAACATAATCAAAGGTAGGCTATTATTACTGCGCTTAACTTTAACGAAATTCCAAAGGACTTAGGATCTGCTTTGAACCGATGACCCAAGAGCCAAGAAATCAACATTTCGGAAGTTTAAGCTGTGGTTCAGTGACGAGGATTGTAACTTGGTATTATTAACGGAAGTCCGGCAATGCAGCACTAGCCCAGCGTTGTTTGAGTGAGTGGTTTTGAAATTTTGGTAAATTTTGAAATAAGATTACATTCTATTTTGAATACACGATTAATTCAATAAATTTAAAATTGATACGCGATTGCGCTATACGCTAGCTTTGCAAAATGTCAGTAAATTACGTTTGATACTTTTTGTTTTCAAATATTTATATTTCATATATTAACAATAACAGTTTTAGCAAACGGCCGTATTTGGCCGTCACTACCGAAATGAAAAAAAAAAACAATTACAGTTTTTTTATACAATTGAGTTTTTTGGTGTCCATGGTACAAGTTCGATAAGAAAATACTCATAAGAAGTTGATAATTTTACTGGATACTTTTACTTTATACTTTTTTTTACTTTTGCTGGATGTAACCGCATAATTTTACTTCGAACTCTTAAGCAAATTCACTTTTCAACTCTTCAGAATAAAGTATAAAAGATCTTTCAAAGGTATTTTTTTTATTTCGGTAGTAACGGCCAGGCCGTATTGCTATTGCTTCAAAGGTATTTCAATACACACAAAAACTTGCGGTACGTCAAAGCGATTTGGTCCCATACGTATAGCGGGTAGTTGCTGTACATGTCCATGTTACAAAAATTAAAAATCTCATGTTCTTAAGTTCCTATAACTGAATTAAAATCCGGATTTGCCCGTATTTATCTTTCCTGCTGTAAAAAGTGCTTTCTGGAAAGATAAAATTAAAAAAACAACACTCTAGGAATGCTACAGGTAATGCAACACAAAATACACAAAACGTGTGGTACGAAGGAAAATGGTACTTTTTCTACTTTACTACTACTACTTTTTCTACTTTACTACTTGTTTAAAACCAGACCCACAGTTACTTTGCAGTATGGCGTCTAAGTCTATGTGAGTTATGTTTCAAATAAATGGAAAAAGTTGGCGTTAATGATATTCTTTTTAACCAAATGTTCCCTAATGTGCTAATTGACGATTGTTAAAAGACTTATTAAAAAACTGATAAAGTTTCTTCAGTTATCCCTTTTTATAACAAACGAGCATGTGAAAACTTCATTTAATTATATAGGAAATCAAAGATTTTAATAGCAATATTTCAAAGACGCAATAAATTTATAAGGTTTTATAAAGAATTCTTACAGTTTCCCGTACGTTTGTGATTTATTTATTGTAAAAAAAAATGTTCGTAAATAAAAAAAAACAATATGGACAAGAATTTACCGCCACATCTCATCTATTTGTATCTATATATACCTGTGCTTTTGATAAGTTTTAGAACATTGGGTGTAATTTTTGGTGTGAAATTTCTGCGTAAAATTATTCTAGAAATTTCGAAGTTTAACAAAAAGAGCCTAGTATAAACTTCGAACTACAATCATGTCTATGGTACATCATATATTTTTAAGGTACATTTTATCTAAAATATTGAAATTTGAATCTGTTACATTTTCATCATTCAAAAGCACATTTTTTAATTTTTGTTATTTTGGACACTATAAGAAATGTAATCAAGATTTAAACTGCGAAAACATCTTCTGTCGCGAACAATTTAAATCTAAAAAATCTTAAAAAAAATATATAAAAAAGTTATATTGCACACCAGCATTACAACATTGTATCTCAATGCTTATGTCTGCAGAATTTACCTCCACCGTCAAATCCTTTCTAACATCAAGTTTAAAGACTTTTACTAATTACCAAGCCAGACGACACATAAAGCTAACAATGTATTAATCAAACGTAGCACATGCTTTATGAAACATGATTTGAATCATTAGTCATTTTCTGGCTCCTCTCATCAACGCTCTCGACGGCTTTCCCCCTCAAATATTTAGCACAAGGACATACAGAGTGTGTGTTCACAGTCATTGCTTGTCAATGGCTTGTACCACACACGGTTCTTGGGGTTGGACCACAACAGGGCGACTACACAATTCTAAACCAAAACAGCCTGGCCGCTTGATGAGGAAAGTTTAATTCGAGTAATAAAATTACCATTCCACCAACGACAACCATCATGGGGGCTTGCAAGCAGTACACTCACACTTCATTGCCCGCTCAGCTCTCCGTCTCCGGTGCGCTCTCGCCTACCGGTCCCTTTTTTGTTGCTCCTCAATTACGGAGGCAAGCCAAACTGCCAAAGTGTAAAGTGGAATCTCAAGAACATGCCACGCAAGAAGTGTGAGCAGCACGTTTCGCATATAGTGGAAAAGTTTGAATCGTGCATACTATAATGAATGCTTTTCACTTTCTCCGAGTGTTTCGTCAGCGGGAGAGGTAGAAAAAAGCAGTAGAAAATCCTCGTGCAACTACCTCCCTTGCATGCATTTCTTCCTGGCGTGCCGCATACCGTAAGACCTTCCTAACCTTCCTACTAACCTAGAATTACGGAAAGACGGGGAGCATTTAATAGCAACAGTGCACACCATGAATTCAGAGCAGAGCGTTTTGTTTTATTTTCATTACATATTACCACTATGCTGTCGAAGGACGAACGTTAGACCAGCGGAATTTACTGCTGATGACAGTGTAATGCATAAAAAACACAATCACACACACTAACAAGAGCGAGAAAAAAATGTTGTTCCACTACAAGTACGTGCTAAGAATCGCCTTAGTCGTTCATCTCAAAAGTTCATCACCATGGGTTTCCCTTGTCCATGATTCGCTTTCTCTTTTGTGTCCTTGCGCCTTTGCACTTGCACGTAGATCATGTCGAAGCCTGTGCTGGATGTACGAAATTGTTGCGCGATGCCATCATCCGGCACGTACTAATTAGCTTCCGGTCTTTCGGTCCAGTGCCCGTCCCGTCTCTACCATGCTGCCGCTTTTTTATCGGCAATCATTGGTCCGTAATGTCAAACAAATAGCGCACAAGACCCGCGAGACGCCGGTTTTGCTGGGCCAGCCACCGGAGCACACTACGTGGTACAACGTGCAACCACATTCATCTACGGCGAACGCAAGGCGAGATCGGTGGCCGCCAAGGAAAGGGCAGGGAAAATCCTTACTTTACTGCTCTGTCGTTACGACACCGTTCGGGTCTGGATGAATGTCACGTAACGAGATGCTCCGAAGCTAATTTAAGTGGCATTTAAGCAACAATGTCTCCATAGGGTGCTCGCTACGATCGAGTTAAAATAAATCAATGTGCAAAGAGCGCAGTTGGTGAACGGATGACCTAAAACCGCTTCAAATTGATGATTAAATTAGACTTGCACTTGATGTGCGGGCTTTCGCCTGAGGATCAAGTGCTTGTTTACCTAACAAGAATGCATCGAAATGTTCTTCAGCAGTGAAATTCATAGGATAGCGGCAGTAAAATAAATTAATTATTTCCAGTATACAAACTTGTATATCTTAATTACACTTTTAATTACATTTAAAATAGGTAGTGCGCTCATCACGATTGATTTATTTTGCTGCATATAGAAAATAAATAGCATTAAATAAACTAAACAATTTTTACAAAAATCTTCTTTATTTAGCAACTAATCACCCGTTATGTGTTACTTTAATTACAATTAACTTAATTACGATTTTTCTATTAAACTATATTATACTATAAATCTAAAAGACAGTTCCGCTGATATGACCTTTTTGTCGTGTAATAATATGTAAAGTATCAGCCTTGCGCAACTCTCCCCCAGTTTAACTACATCCATTATATAAACGCCCAATGGACTGAAAAATATACCGAAAATCTGATTTTTGTAAAACGACAAATGTTTGCTAGCTGGAAGTTGTATGTTGTAGATTACAACATGCACTCATAAAATAAACAAAAATACCCATAAGATTGTATAAAACCTGTCCTACTTGCCACAGTCTCATAATCTATTTCTTATTTCAAAAAAGAGATTTCAATGATCTCTTATAATCTTTTAGTAAAATTGGAAATGGAAAAAATGATTTAGAACTACCGATACAGCGTTGCGCTAATCTAAGAGGTAAACTTTTTTTAATGTTAAACTTCATTGTTCTTCAAAGATTTTTTTTATGCTAGTTAATGATAACCCATGGTAACTAAAGCCAAAGAACGCTGTGTAAAAAAACTTTTCTTCAATAATTCATTTCCACAATCAATGATTCGAATGCACAAGGCTGAAAGAATGTAATTGTTTTCCAATTTTCAAATCTCATCATTAAATTTGGATTTGTTTGAAAATGAAAAAGTAATAAACAATCCCAAACGTAAACGAATTTCTGTTAAGATACATTGTACTTTCTCGGTACGAGCTAGAGCAAATATGTCCCTCACATTGAAAAAAACTAATTATAAAATCAACACATAATAAATCAATTAATCGATAAAGTTCAGCTTTTTGCAAAAATTTAATAATTTATCCAGATTATCCAATTCACAGTAGTGCTCCGGTGTGATTTGACCCTACAAGGGTTATTGTGTCACTCAAGAAGAAGGTAGATGAAGATAGCAGTCACCAATCCAAAAAAAGCTTAACTATTGCATTAACTCGCTTACTTCATTCAAAAAGGTAATATAGTAAATCAATCCCACATTATTTAGAACTAACATACTCACTTCATATTCGGTTTTCAAACACATATAAAAAAAAATGCTCACCAAAACCCTTGACAGGACCTAACTAAAAAGCTTACGCTGTGAAGTAGAAATTCATCCTATTACGAGCTCGTCATCCCGGTTTTTAGGTTCTACGTTTCATTACTGTCACCTCTAGAATGCATATTCCTGTGCCAGGGGTCCGACCGGCCGGGGTTTTGTGTTAATTATGTTCCAAATACATTTTCCCTCAAGTTCTACTGCCAAACAGTGACGCCCTTCTCCACCTGCTTTACCCGTCTGCACAGCACATTCGCCTACAAAATAGGCATCGTCAAGTATTTGTTGGACGCACTGAAGAGGAAAAGCCAGCACAGCTATGGGCGCATGATGTGCGCTTGTGTGCATGGGGCACAGGTACGGCCTACACGGTGTAATGTAAAGGGTACAAAAACTACTTGCAGCCCTTTCTGCTATTGCATTTGTGTGCTTCTCAAAAACATTGTAAACAGTACGAAATGAGAAGTACAACAAGAAAAAATCGCCTCCCATGTCCCGGATGGCAAAGTAGTTTTGTTCTTGTTTTCGCTATGCCCTGACTTTTCTTTCCTCTTTTTTTGTCCTTTTGCTAAAAGTTTTTTTTTTTTTCAAAGGAATTTCAAGAGATGTTTTCCTCCCATCCGCTCCGCTAGTTCGTAGGTCGCTCTAATCCAGCACGCCCACCTGCCTTTGGCAGAATGTAACGTAATGCTCACAAACCGGAAGGGTTTAACCTTCTCGACTCATCGTCGACGCTGTCGTCATCGTCGTCGTCAGCTTCGGGTTCTCCGTGGTTGGGGAATTCGTATCATTAGGGGCTCAGTTAAAGAGAGCATGCAAAATGTGAGCTCGTTGGGTTCTTTTTTTACCTTTCGTTGTATTTTTTTTTTCATCCCATGTTTCCTAAGTATTGACAAAAAACTCTAAAGCACCAGAAAACCAAGAGGAAAATAATGTACCCAAATGACGAAGCAAGAGAGAAAGGGATAGAGAGAAAAAAAGTGAGTAAACGCGAAACAGAACAAATCTACAGCCCCGGGAACTTGAAGAGCGGAAAACTTGATGAAATCCACATGGAGTATTTACCTCTGTCGGTGAACACTTGACCCTTCTTGTGCCATGCGCTTGTGGGACAAGAGGACATCCCCTCGATGTCGATGGGGTCGGTCCTCACAATTTTGCTCACCGTAGCAACATTATCACTTCGCCCCTCAACCCTCAGCCACTCGTCAACATCCGCACACATCAGCGGAACACATCAACATCGGCATCATCATCACATCACATCGGAGACGGATAGGAGCGGGAAGTGCCGCGCTCAGCGATGCTCCTAGCCAGAACACATCCATAAATGTGGCAGAATTTTAGTTTGCCTTCGCCGGCGGATCATTGCAGGGTACTTAGACCCCGTAATGACAACCATTTTTCAGCGAGCGTTCACTAATGCACTCGCACAAATACTAACACACATGTCATGCAAACCACATGCACAAACACACGCGGGGCTAGCACGACCCCTAATGACGTCCTCGCCTTTACCGAATGTTTCTTTTTTTCCTCCTCATTCTCCCTGTATGTTTGTAAAATGCTGAGAGGCGACCAGATCCTGAATTTTGTACTCCACTCCCCTCGAACGTCGGGCAGCGCCTCCGGCTCCGTCCTTTTAATCCATCATACCATACTTTCAAGAGCGTGTCCACACCATGCCCCGCAGGGGAGTTTCGTCCACCGTTGCACAGTTAAGCCTCGTTCGCTGAAAATGCGCTTTCGAGGCTACACGTCACTCGCTCGTCCAGTCGCACCAGGCAAAAGTAGGTTTCAAGTACTCGAGGGACAAATGCACCGAAGGCGACCAAACCAAATCCAAAACGAAACACAACAAATATGTACCACCAGCTTTGGACACAAACGAGCACAAACTTTGGCAAAATATTCAAATGTAATTTGTAAAATTCACCTGTCAAATAATGTGCACCCAAAAACGGTCGATACAGCTCGGTAAGAGAAACGGGATTCGCTGTGCTGCACGAAATCTCGGCTACAAAGTTTCCCTTCGCTCGTTTACGTGTACAAGCAGCGTCGGTATTATCGCCTTATCCTTCCCAACGATGACAATGCTGCGATAGGGAACGGTTTGGCACTGCCGAAACCGGTGTATTGGGTTGATGATAAGAAGTGCTCATGATTTTGTTTCCCTCCCTTCCATTTCTGCGCCCCCCATCGCTACACCGACTGCAAAGAAAAGTGGAGGGTTGCATCAGGCGAAAGTTAAAGCGTCGAGCAAAGTACAATACTTACGATAAAGTACAAATCCGACAACTGTTGACGATTGCCAAACGATCAAAGTTAGGGTGACGATTTGCTAGACCGGAGTAAGGTTAACCAACGCTCGCTAAGGTTTTGGTTTACACCATGACGAAGAAATTAAGGACGGAAACATAAAACAAGTTTTAATGAAATTTCGCAGTTTTCTCTGAAAAGTGATCGTATAATACATTCGCGCATTCAGGCGACATAAGACGACCCTGAAGATGTTGGTCAATTTCGAAAAAAAATCTCAGCTTCAGGGAGCTGCTCTAAGAAAATGAACGTATCTTTTAGTTGATTTTCAGACAGCCTTTCAAAAGCTTACTTTGTAATTGAGTTTTTATTTAGGCACAGAAATTCAATTTCTAATATACTAGTATTTTTCACTGCTACTTTCTAGATTATAGAAGTAAAAATTTAACAAGCTAGGTTGATGAAACCTTTAAAATTACTGCTATGTAATTATAGTTCCTTCCACTTCAACAGTTTGTATAAATTCTTAGATCATGGTTTGATGGTTTTAGAATAATTTTCTTGGTTTTGTAATAACAACCCACAAAACAATGTATAAATGATTGATACTATCGTTTGTTTGAATGGAATAACAGTATATTTCTTGTTGACTGGTGTTATCAACACTGTCTACATTATTCGCTTGTTCATATTGGTTGAGCAAGTGGAGCATAGTTAATTTAAAGTTACGCAAGGCATGGAAAGCCAACACAGTAAAATAATCAGTCTCTCGTACCAACCAGCACACATCGCAAATGTAAACTTAAATACACGGCTTTTTCAGATTAAACGTCCATAAAAAAAATTCTTTAAACTATTTAGTGTTTTTGTTTCATAAACATTTTATGATTTAGCTGACGCTTTTCAATCAGTGAGGTGATTTACGGATTATTTTATCATACACTGATTGTCATCATCAATTTCATCAAAAGATTTTATGTTTCTACCTGTCTTCTTGCTCAAGATTTGCCAAATAGTTTTTAAATACTCTTGATAACATTCGACCATCGATACGACGCATGAGACCAGAAGGTCAAGAAGATTAAGGGCGATGATAATATGAGAAATACAAAATTGAATTCAAAACAATCGTTAAATCACTGCCCTCAGCCATGAAAAGCTATTAACTAATGCTTTTAAAGATAATTGTAAGAGTCATTTTGGTTGAATTCTTTTTTTTTAAATATTTTAAATTTTTAAGGTGGCGAAACGTGCTAAGCGATGTGAGGGTTGAATAGCACCTACCGGGTCAGATCCATCCATAAGCGGGCCATCCTATTTTCGATCCGTCCCGCCCCGTTGCGACCAACGGGTCGCAGTTACTCATGTTTTCACCAGCTGACCATACAGGACGATCCGAACTCAATGCACCCACTGATCGAACCTGATTTCGAATTCGACCTAGCGCACCCACTGCACATGCGGGTCGAATTAATATTAAACTTTATTGAATTTTAAATGATTTTTATAAGCATTATAAATCATAGAAAATATGAAGAATATAAACATCTTTTAATCTTCTTTTTGGTATTTGAATTCAAAACTTTTGTTTATTGTTGCATGGTTTTCGTCACTTTTTCAAATGACGTAGGATTCATTTACTGCTATCGATTCCCTGTCTCTTCTATCTGTCTGCGCTGTTCTTCTGTCCTTGGTAGTAATATGAAAACGGATCTTTATCTGTTTGATTGAGGATCGGTTCAGATCCAATTCATTAAATAAAGTGATCCTGATAATCTTCTCGGATCAGTTAGTTTTGCAGCAAATGCAGACTGCCAGAAATAAGATGAGAAATAAGAATTGACCCCTGAACGAGTGAAATTTTCATCTATATTTTCCTTATATTGCCGTGTTAAATTAAGCTATCCAGCCAGCAAAAAAGATATGATTATTTATGAGCAAGAGAGAGACAGAACTTTGTTTCGTTGTCTAGGTAAGAAATTTGAAGGGTGACACATCTGCTTGGTTAGTTTCTGTCATGTGTCTGCTGGCGTAAGAACAATGTTGCATTCAGCCATTCTGCCTCGGTTTAATAGATCATTCATTTGTTATTTGTTTGGTTTTTGTTAACAAATAACAAATAAAAATAGCAGGACTTGATTTTGCATCCGATTTTTTGTCATTTTTCATTCAGCACGTGACACAACACCTTTGCTCCGAATACACGAACATGAGCAAATGTTGGTCTTCTTCCAATAAATACTTTTTCATGTGTCATTCCCCATCCCATGGGGGAGAAATCTGTTGATTCTGGCTGTTTCTGTCCAAAAATACTTAAACAGATTGACACTTCACAGCTTCATTTTCTCACAATTGTCGATGCTATCTCCAAGGGTGTGTAGTTCGGAACGAATTAAATATGTCACACGGTCCTCACGTTATTCTTTAAGCGTCATCCAACGATTACGTAACGCTATTACGTAACGTGTATATCAAATTTCGTAATTTATGGACAGCCCCTTGGAACGAAATGGTTGTCGATAGTGTTTCCTTTGTATGCATAGTACATGTTGTATTTCATGCGTCACGCTAAATTCAATACTTTTGGTCATATTTTCAAATAGTTTCATGCGATAAACAGGTGTATGGCACAGTCTACGATGCCAAAGTTTAAATTTGTCCTCCATCCGACTGATCATGTTCACCGATGAGTCGGTTACACTTTTTAATCTGTATAAACCGACAGTTTCTTGACCAAACGCAACGAATTCGTTTGCAGGACTGACCTTACATTTTTGCCAGTGTACTAGTGTCCCTGGAACTAGCTGTGCAATCAACACGTTTTTTTATCAAATCTATACCAGTCGTCCCAAATTTCTCCTATATCGAGTTAAAAGTCAGCACCGACAACAGCATTGAAGTCGAGCTGCGGGTACGGATGTTGGCGGCCAGCCAGTCATTCTATAGCCTGAGGAAGCATTAAACCTCACAAAATCTGTCGCGACGGACAAAGCTGGGACTATATCGTATCTATATAGCTCCACTACTCACGTATGCCTCTGAGATATGGACTCTTTCCAAATCAGGCGACACCCTCTTAGCCGCGTGCGAAGATGGAAGATGCTCAGGAGGATTGTTGG
This sequence comes from Anopheles epiroticus, assembly GCA_000349105.1. Classification (NCBI taxonomy): domain Eukaryota; kingdom Metazoa; phylum Arthropoda; class Insecta; order Diptera; family Culicidae; genus Anopheles; species Anopheles epiroticus. Next base: position 62,614 of record KB671893.1, read on the forward strand.
CCCCATACGTGAGGAGGGACAATGGAGGAGCCGATACAACGACGAGCTGTACGAGCTGTACAACGATCTCTCCGTTGTGCAGCGGATTAAGCTCGCCCGGCTCCGGTGGGCTGGCCATGTCATACGCATGGACTCGGACGTCCCAGCCCGTAAAGTCCTCTTAGGCCGTCCACATGGACAGGGGAGGCGTGGTAGGCCCAAGCTGAGGTGGGAAGATGGCGTTTAGGCGTCCGCCATCAAGGCCGGAATAATGGATTGGCAGACGACGACGCGAGACCGTGAGCGGTTTCGGAGTTTGTTGCAGCAGGCCAAGACCGCGAAGCGATTGTAGAGTCCGATTAATAAGTAAGTAAGTATACCAGCGTCATAATTAAATTGTGGTGAAGAGTAGCTCCTAGACAAATCATGGCATAACTTGACATATTTTGAAGCCTTTGTACGACAACCATAACCCTGCTGGAGCAAGTGACTCAGATGTTACATCCATATAGGATAGCAGGTAGTATGATCTGTCTCTACAAAATCATCTTTTTATCAATATAAAGTTTAGATCTACTCTTGATCAAGGATTGCAAGCATCTCACACGATCTGTATTTGAGTGAGGGGATAAGTTCCTAGAAGTTCTGCCTCCTATTCAGCGTGATGCCGAGGCATCACATCGAAGACAATTTCCTACTCATTAAAGTGCACTACATACATATCAGACGCTTTTGCAGGCAAGGATGAAGATGGTTTAGAGGAGTAAACTATTGCAGTGTTATCTGCATAGAGTGTCAAGTGAGAATGATCATCCAAACTAGGAACAACCGTATTGTAACAGAAATACAGGAGAGGTCCAAGTACACTCGCCTGTGAGACACCTGCACAATTGCAATAAGGCTCAGATTTTGTTGAGCCCAAACACACTACCGTCCGGTAAAGTTCTCTTAGACCGGCCACATGGACAGTGGAGGCATAGTAGACCCAAGCTAAGGTGGGAAAATGGTGTAGAGGCGTCCCCAAGCAAGGCCGGGATAACGGATGTGCAAACGACGGCGCGAGACCAGGTAAGCTGGTTGGATTGGTTTAAAGAAGTTTTAAAACTTTGGTCACTTTTGCCTCTTTAGACCGAGTTAGTAAGTGAGTATGTGAACACAAACCGATGTTCTCATAGTTAGATACCTCTTCACCATCCTAATTGAAAAGCCTTGCATATTTAATTTATCCAATAGCCCGCCATGCCAGACACTGTCAAAGGCCTTCTATTCATCCAGAAGAACGTAATCGTAATGAATTTTCCTCGGCGTTTAGTACCATTAATGATGTTAACCGTCCGCTAAATATGATGCGTTGTGCGGTAACCTAATTAGGCAACCATAAAAATGTTATTCACACTGCAACGTTTCTCCATCCTAGTGTAGTGTAGTCCTAGTGGAAAAATCAGTAATAGTTCTGTTAATTGATATAAATTATTAAAAACCTAATGTTTTTCATTCAACTACTTCCATTATGAATACTAACACCATTATTGATACGTTTACCTTACAGGAAATGCCAACGAGTAGATGAAAAACGTTTGGTATTGCTGCATATAAAAAAATAAAAACTTTAAAATAGTTAACTCAAACAAAATAAGTTTTTCCAAACAACTCACATAAAGTGTAGTGAATCACATTCATAATATGTTTTCCTTTTAGTGGCACCTATTTTCACTGCTCATTGATTGTGTCGATCAATGGAAAACCCCCTATTACCTTAGCATTTCAAACGGTCTAAACACAACGACCGAAAACAGGAACCCCGCTCACACATTATTCAGAAGGTGCAACTTTGCATATCGCTGGCGACTGGGCACAATTTACGTTCTCAAATTCCCATCTTTGTCATCGGTTCCTTTATTGCATCCCGTGAGCGCTCCGCGTTTGCAGGTGCACCGCTTTGATTGTGCAATGAATCTGTTGCAACAATGAACTCGTCGAAAGATTACCATGTACGATTTCGTGTCATTGTCGTCGCCGGGACCCCACAAACCCGACTCCGCCCAGCCAGACAGCGATGCTTCACCCTATCCAACACTCAAATGCCCGGTGCCTCACATGATCACATTTGGAAAAACCCTCGAGCCTGCAAGCCGGCTACCCGAGTTTGACGTTTTAATATTCTGTCGTATTCCGTTCGAAAACCCACGGTTACCATTCTGGCTTCCTTCGGGGTATTACAAATCGAAATCGAACCTAGCTGTCGCTTGCCGTTGCCGCTCCCCAGCCCAGTACGCGAGTGGTACATCCGTATCTTATTTGTACTGTTCCTAGCGAACCTTCTTTGCCAGACCCCGCGGACCAGCGGCGTCATGTGAAACGTGAAACCCGGAGCGACTTACAAACGGCCCACCATCTTGGCTGTAGCGTATGAAACACAGTTTCCGATTCCGAGTGTCATTCTGCTTCGATTACCCGCTGTGGCTGTCGAAAGCATGTTCCATCCATCTTCCAGTGGCCTCCAGCGGCTAACCGGCTGCTCCCGGACACACGCGGTCCCGGCTCCACTAGGGCAGTGCGAGCGCGCCTGGGAAATCTACCGGCTGGGCTCTCTGGTCTGGTTGCAATATCCATCCCATCGAGCCGTCTCCCAGAAGGGTTGCTTATAAATCGATTATCTTGAACGGATCGGTGCGGGATCAAGGGCTCCGATTATGTCCTTTGCGTTCATTTTGTCGTGAAGGTTTTTTATGTTTCCTTTTATTTTTTTTTGTTCTCCTACCCTGCACCGTTACATGCTGCTTGTTGTATTCATCATTTTGCTCCAGGTGTTATTCCTCCTAGTTGACACCCGAAGATGGGTGAAAAGCTAGAACAAGGAATAAAAGCACGCCCTTCCCGTACATGGAACCAGATAGCGAGTGGAATCGTGCCCACTCAGGTGAAACGAGTGAACGGCATTGATTGAACATCTCCCTTTCCGTGTGGTAGAGCACGAACCTCCTGCTAACCTGCCGGTACAAAGACACCATACAACCAGTGTGACTGGTTTGAAAATGGTGAAAAGTTGTTTCCCATGGCCACCCCTTTTTTTCTATCCACCACACAACTTTGCTTTTCCCTTTTTAGTAACAGCCGGTGGAGCGTCCTCACAGCCCAGCTCGGTGGCATGCATATTCGGCATTCTTTCCACCGGTGTTCCGGCCTAGCTCGACGGTCTGTGACTGTCGCACGTCATTAAACAGCGATTCCATATATTTTAAGCTTAATGCTGAAATAATAATCAGGCGAGATAATTTATGTCATCATAAAATAACTATGTGTTGATGTTTATTTTTTCCGACCGAACCCGACTTTCTTCTCGCCATTCGGCCGGAGCATTTTTCACACCACCATATTTCGCATGTTGCGGCCCCAACACACACACACACACACATACACACGATGCACAATTACACAAGGATATGGTAGCAGCACAAACCCCGTAAAAAGCGGCCGCCGTTAAGAGCGTGGCAATATTTTCGCTCGTTCACAGCACTTCCGACAAATGGTGAGCACCGAATGCAAAAGGACAGAGCAGAAACCGCATCGAGCGTTGAGCTACCAAGGAAAGGATGAAGCAAGGATCTTTTCTCTCCACGGGTGGCCAGCTAGAGTAAAACCTCTGCTACAACCGCGGCCCCCGAAAAGCCTGGCCGAGACTGCCAAAAACCGCCGGAAAAGTTCCTGCTTTGTAAAATAGATTTTGCATTATGTTATAAACATTACGACATCAAGCAACGCTTCTCGGCATGCAACAACCGGCAAAACTTACCCAAAAGCCTCCACCGACGACGAAAAAGGGGTAGTATCGTGCGGGAAACATCTCCCGTTTGTCCGGAAAGAATCCCGGAGGCTGTAGCCAGTGTGCAGTGTGCTGAACCACCAGATGGTTCGGTACCGTTTTGTTTTTTTTTTGTGAATGTGACCATCTCAATTCTTACTAGCAGTGGAACGGGTTTTGACATTTTTTTTCATTTTCTTTTCCAAAGCACTTCAATGTTTCTGTTTTTTACTACTTTTAACTCGTCCTTGAGCATATTTCTTTTCGCGTTAGTGCATAACCAACGAAACCAATGGAGCAACAAAATTAAATGGTCCCTCGTTAGTTTGCCTGCAAAAATGTACGGCCTAAGCGATGCAGCTACCAGTGATGGAGAGAGTGGCATTTTACACGACATCAATTTCCTATTAGCCATATTTCTGTTAATAGTAGCACTTTTTAAAACGAGTAAAGTGTTGGCTACTTTAGTTATGGATAATTAAGTACAAAAAATTGAGCTAGTGTTGGATACTTTGTTACTCTTTGTTAAAGAATTATGAATTAAACAACTAACTTCCACAAATATTTACAAGTAAGAGCAAGAACAATGACACAATCAAGAGAATTTTATATGAAGGAAATGCTCATACAATGTTAAAAATTTGTTTGCTAACTCGTCATCTTAACCTCACAAAACAGTTGTAGCGTCCAATAAGTGAGAAGTTGAGCTTAATTTGTTAGTCAGTAAGAAATTAAGTTATATTTTATAGTATTCTTTAAATTGGAATGAATTGGGAATATCGAGAAAACAACAAGACTATCAAAAATCTTGCATAGTAAGTAAAGGATCCAGACATATTGCAATGTTATGTTGTTTAAGCCTCCAATAACAACGAACGAAAAACAAATTAGTAGGTTTTTGTATAATTCGTTAGGCGATCGAATTATCATGTTCATGGTAGTGTTGATATAAAGTAATATCTAACAATAAAACTAAATAGTTCATTGAAAACGTGTTAATAATAATAGACCAAGATAACAGACCAAGGGATAATAGATATGCCATTGTGATCATTTATTCAAAATCCAAGTGCTTCGTGTACAGCTTGAACAAAACAAGCTCACATTGTATATAGAACCACAAATAATTGCCAGATTATGGGTCCACAAACTAATAAATAATTTAAAAATCCGCATATTAGTTTCCAACCACTGGCTCAAGCGACATAAGCATAGTTATGTACGATGCACTGGAACTTAAAATCTGGAAATAGAGTGGAATTTCAAAATAACATCATAAAGTTTTAAGTATTGAACTAAACAGATTTAAGTCACTGTTATACCTTTTTCAGTGTGGGTAATGACGCTTCTATGAAGCCACTCTTCATAATGACGGGCTTTTGAGCTCGCATCAAGCAGATGTAGATTTGTTTTTTAACAACAGGACGAGCCTCATACCAGTTGGTTCCATAAATCGCATCCGATACGCTTACGCTCTGTTGGCATATGAAAGAATGAACATGAAAGTAAAATCGACATTTTCGATTAGAATAACATTAAACTTTAACATTTTATAAATTACGCAAACCATGCTCAATTTATGTAGCAGAGCTCGCCACCATCCTTTATGCCTTGCTTTTTATAAGTGCTTGTCCTCCGGATGACTACGTAATTTTTACCGATAGCTTAAGCGTTGTTGAAGCGTAAAAATCCGTGAAGGCTATTATGAGCTCAGACCATTTTGTGAAAGAGATATTGAAGGTCCCTGTTTGATAAGGCGTTCCGCATATGTCTAGTATGGTGGCCTGCTCATTGCGGTATACTAGGGAATGAGAAGGCAGATCATTTGACCAAAAAAGGTGCTTCGGAAGGGTCGTTCTTGATAGGCCTATCCTTCCTCACGAGATCCTACGGGCCCTCCAAGAATTCTGCATGGCACGGATGAACTCGGGAGGTTCATATACTCGATCACTCCTCGTGTTTCCTTGAACCCTTGGTTCCGGGACATTCCTGGAAATCGAGCGTTCATGCGAATGATGTCTAGACATAGGTCTAACCATTTCGCATTGGGCGCGCATCTCCAACCTATAGGATAGGTCGACTCCAAAGCATGTGGCTGCGGACTCGGATTTCACGACATAGACCATCTTCTATGGTCTTGCGTAGAATACGACACTACCCTCTTTGTTGGGGGCAGTCGAGAGATTCGGAAGACCGCTGAACACCCCGATCCGGGATATTCTGGCAGGAGCCGACTGGGCTTTGCTCAAAATAATTTTTAGAGTTTAGCCGAGCGACTGGTTTAACCGTGTGAACTCCCTCCCTCAGACTCTTTGTGGCTAAAGGACAACGGGCGGTCGGGGTCGTTGTCGTGCGCTTTCACATCGCTAGCGTGGATCCGTGAATGTTATTGTGAGACTTCGTTATCGCATATCACGTTATCGCATATCACGTGTCTCGTTATCGGGGTGCGGGCGCATGGCAACGACGGACGGTCGGGCGGTGTCTGGTTACCTACAGGAGTATGAAGTCCCATCCCATTCCATTTGTTTGTCTTTGTGCTACATCGCTTGAATGAATGTGTGCATGAATGTATGAGCGAATGAGAGATGTGTATGGTCGTTCACGAGCCTAAAGACAGAAGATCCTTGCGAGAATGAGGTTCTCGTAATGGATGGAAACAGCCCAGGATCCAAGGAGCAAGGTGCGTCGCAGTAGCAGCCACTGAAGGCTGTCGATAAGAAAACAATACAGACCCTCGGCCCGACCCGACAAACTAAAACGGAACCAAACGGAACGCCACAATCACACGTGCTGGAATGATAAAGACCTTTGCTTTAAACATTGGACCTCTCAATAAGGAATGGATTAGACTGAAACGTCCGAGTACACCCGGGATAAGGTGCCCTTCCATGACTGGAAGAAGGAAATGTGTCCCAAAAAAAAATATTTGAAAATGTATAAGCATAAAAGATTCAGTAAACTATTTTAACTACTGTTTTTCATTATTAATTAACTTTCTGAAGCAAATCACTACGAACGTTTTGTTACTTGCCTTCGCACAAATAGCTGATCCGTGGTAAGTATACAGGGCAGCTTGTCCAATCATGATGGAAGCCAAAACTGCAACCTGCATTCGCTTGTAGAAATTGCTAACCATGACAAACTCAAAGCCCAACAAACAAAGTATGGTGGACACGAGAAGCAGCAAATAAAATGCAGACTGTTGAAACACTAGCACCATCTTTTGCGCCAAAGATAATACGTCGCTGTGATAGGAAATCACGTCCTTAAGCTCACTATCTGCTAACGGATTATCAACGGAAATGTTCAGCTTTTCAAACCGTTCCCGAACTATGTCAAAATGGATGACTAAGTGACTGGCCATCTCAGAGTAGCACGTGTCGATCGTTACACTGACAAACATAGTTATCAGCATGGCATCAAAATTGTGCAGAAAAGCAACCGCAAACACGATTGGATGTTGATAATCGAAAGGAAAGCTGTAAATAAATTAATTAAATCTTCATACAAATCTCATATTGAAATAAACTATCCAACAGAAATTACTTGAAAGGCGTCACAAAACGAACAGTGTTCTGCTGCAATGACAGTGACACACTGGTGACTATTGCATTCAGCTCGTACAACATCATCACGATCGTTGTGCCGGTCACATAGGCCCTCAACAATTTAGCATGCAGTTTGTGGCACTCAAAAAAACGTGGAAACTCGTCCTGATTGATACGTTTCTGAATGGATTTGAATGCTTTCACCAAGTCGTTAATTCCAGTGCGATGTGAAATGAACAGATTACACTTGAGTACCATCACGCTACTTAATTGCAGCAACATGATCTCCTCACAGGTCACCACCAGTTCCGACAGAGGATTTTTGGCAAGATACCACACATGAAGCGGTGAAAAGGTACAAAGCAGCAGAAACGCATAGCATAAACGTAAGCGACTCCACAGCGTTGGTTGATCCACTACACCACAATAGCGCACGAATCGGAATTGATAGGCCGGAAATTCAATCGATTCAACCATCTTTCCAAACCAGACTATCTCTAAACTGTTCACTGGGCCCTAGTTTGGTAGAGAATAATATGTTCTTGCCTTTTGATATCAGTATTTGTAGCATTTTCAAGGATATCGCTGGTATATTTGATTAAAGAGCACGCAAAACCGTGTTTGTATAATTAATTCTGTAGTGTGATGATTTGTCTCAATAAAGAACACGTTGGCTGTAATAAGTAGTTTCGCTGTAGGATACCCTGTAATCTTGATTGCAGATTGGCAAATTGAACTCAGGTATAAACCTAATAAATTCTTTATCTAAGTGCATATTGATTACTTTTAAAAGGAGAAGATATCTCCACCTCGTAGCACTCATATATCGGTTTACATACTTCAAACAATGCTCAAAGAATGTGAAAATGCTCCTCTTAGCTACTTCGCTCTTTCATTCGATTGACAAACTACTCGAGAGTCATTTCGAATAATTTATTCATAGAGTAACGACCTTTCGTAGGACATGCTGGCCATTTTTGACTTACGAGACTTATTATACTAGGTAGTTGAAATCACTACCACATCTGTCTCTACGGAGGAACAACCCGAATAGAACCTGAGTTTCCGGGAGCCGTGGTGGACAGCGCCTTCCAAAACATCTTACAGCACTTAAAACAAAGT
>KB671894.1:0-20263 GCA_000349105.1 Anopheles epiroticus
ATTTTTCTTTTAATTTTATTACTTTTTGCCTGGATGGTCAATGCTGTTTTATTTTTATTTTATTTTTCTGATACGTTATAAAAAATACAACAGGCTGAAATGTTAATATTTTGTTTCAAATACAGATTTCAGCTGTTTCATTATTTATTTTATTGTATTTGAACAGAATATAAGTGAAATTTTACCATTTCCGTCATTTGTTAATTAACATATCAAATCAGAATAAAAGCTTTTCAAATTTTCAAAATGAAATTGGGGCTTTGAATAACCAGCTTAATATTATAATTTTCTTCCATAATTCTAAAAGAAACTAAGGTAATATGTAAATTGTTTTTAATGCAATCTTAACACGTTGCATCGATTCCCATTTAAAACTCCTGCCGCAGGATTAACTATCCCCCCGTACGTAGGATTTACGTTCTGGCTATGGTTGGGCACTTTTAGTAACAGAAAGAGCCAAAGCACATTGGTGCTCTTGCTAGGCCTTGACCCTTAAGGGGAGAAGAATGCAATCTTAAAATGTAATTTTAGTGTTGACTAAAACTTTTTCTTCTTATTTAGTGTGAAATTTTTTTGTTGGTATTGAGCAGTACCGTTTCGTTTGCTCATAGCAAGATAGCTCAAATCTATTAATTAATTGAATATCGCAAGTGGTAGTTGTCCCTTTATTTCTGACGCTACCTTTTATGAAGCTGAACTACCACAAGCTAACATTTAAGATTTTTTTAGATGCGATAGAACTAAGCATAGGCCTTCGGTATAATTTTTGAAACATTAATTTTGCATTCTAAAACCCCTCATCCACGCACATATTTGATCTTCACGCAAACATTATTTTAAACAACTGTCCACCGTATACATTTGACCATCATTTCTTAACGCATCGTCTCGTGTCGCATCGCTGCACGAAAAACACGTTTCTTCCTTCAGGGTTTAACATTTGCATCGCTGCACATTATTTCCCGTCTCACGTTTGCACTGCTCTTATCATCGAATTAAAATCAGCTGGTCAAACGTGTGAGAATGGACCGTGATTTTTTCCTGATTAATGAGCCCCTGCAGTCCATATCTCGTTTCAGTTAATTTTACCTTCGTTTCCGATACACCTAGCTAATTCATCTTGGGTCACGCGAAGCCTTAATTCTAATCAATGCGGTAGTAGGTTGTGTCTTGCCAGCACACGATACACGCTCCATTGGTCAGCAGCATTTTTCCTTTTCGTACAATTTCACCGGCAAACAGGGGTGAACGAATCGAGCTAGCGAAAACAACTGGCCAAGAAAAAAAGGATGTTTGGTGCGGCCCTTTTCATCTCGCTACCCTGCTCGCGCTACATCGCGATGCTACACACACCTTTCCTCCATAACCACCGTGCTCTCTGGCTCTATCAAAATGCAGGATCGTGTGAACAATTGGTTTGCTTACTCGCGCTTCCACGCACGGTAAGATAGAGCTGCCTTACTTTGAGAGGCAAGCAAGCAAGCAAAAAGTAAAGCAGCGTAACCTGATATCCGGTTACCCCGGGTCTAAATTATATATATACGAGCTGGTCGTCTACACAGTGGAACAAATCGAGACCCCTTTCGCGTTTCTTCGCGTGCGCGCGCGTTCTCGCGAGAAAAGGGGGAAAACTGCACGCATCTACGCAGCAGCGTGTGTGTGTTGTTTTTTTTTCTTCGCCAGAATCTCAAACCCTGTATCATATGCTACGGCATCAGCCACGCAAGACTAGCGCAGGACGAGTTCGTCCTGGCCGGACGCGCTGCTGCCTTCGCGCGACCAGTTCGAGTTCCCTTTGGTCGCGACCATCGCAGGAAAGGGGAAAACAAAATCACACAAAACCCAGTCGTCCGAGGGCGGCGTCTTCGGGGTCGGGTGTCCAGTTACCCTCCCCTCTTCCAGGTGTGCTCCGGGTTGGTGGTGGTTTTCCTATGTAAGACCCGCCGAACCGCGAACGACCTTTCGCCGGGCGCAGAAAGTAAGTGCACCGGTTTTTCCCCCGCGGTAAGAATTCCCTCCGCCGAAGAAAACCGTGGGTCCAGGCCCCGGTTGGCGTCTCGGCAGCTTCCTTCCCGGCACGTCAAACACGAACAATGCCCAGCCGGTGACGCTAATTGGCGCGTCCTAGATTTCCGGACCCAAATTATGCAATTAAAGCATCGCCGTTCCGGTCGTCGGTACCACTCGCGGGAAGCGGGGAAAGAGCATGGCTGTGAAGCAGCTGCACTTTTATGCACGCTTGCTTCCTCTCTCTCTCTCTCGAGCTCGAGGAATTCTGGTGCGCTTGCCGGAAGAGCATCTCGGTTGCAACCTTTTTCCACCCCGCGACTGAAGAAATGAACTGAAATGTCAGAGACTGGTCAAAATGTCAAAACAATTTTCCTCTTTTCCCTGCTTTCTTTCAATGGGCAGGCAGCACCTTGTTAGCTCACTGTCCACCGGTTCGACTTTCACCGTGCCGCGGGTCGTCGGGGCGAACGGTTCGAACTGCATCGGGTCAGAAACGTTTGCTACAACAACGCATTTCCATGGGAAAGAGTTCAACGTGCCCCGTTCTGTTTGCCGAAGGTGTACAACGGAAAACTGTTGCGCGGTTGCCTGTCCTACACTAGTGCCCGAATGAAGCGCTTTCGTGGAGGGAAAACGTTTCCCATCGCAAGGAGCTTTACCGTAGCCGTCCGGGGAAGGAACGCGAATCCCGATGCAGCGTCATAAATAATCGACAACTATCATCGCGTACGGTACGGTTATTAATAAATTATCGCTTTCGCCACCTCTCGCCCGAGCATCTGTTGAAAGACACTGTTCGGAAGGATTCGCTTTCCACTTCCCGTACAGTACTCGATGAGCAAAGTAAAAGGAAGGGCCAGGCGGGGCCGCTCCGTACCCGGCGGTGGTTTAATTGAAATTTAAATTTCACATACTTGGGACAATTTTCCTCGCTACAGCACACGCATAACTACTTCCGTGGATGTAAATCGATCGCTTTATCGTTAAGCACCCGTTGCCGGTGTCAGTGTCCTTGGCTGGCGGAAAAGATTTAGTGCAGTTCGTCGTCCCTGTTTTTTTTTTGTTTGCTGCTGTGTGTGGTTTATGATTCTTTCCACTTTTTTCCTTCCTTCGGTTTCATCTTGCGTGCCAGGGCGTCCTTCACACTCACCTTTTGGGTCCCTGTTGTTGTTGTTGTTTTTTTGCTCCTTTCGTGCTCGTACCCCATGCTCGAAAACTTTCAAGATAGTTAGCTCGCCCCGAATGCTGCGAGAGGATGGGCCCCGGGAGACGATTTATGGATGGGTAAGTTTCGCTCATAATTCACCACACATAAAGGGGACGCACGGGGCACACGGCGGCTTCTGCGTAGGGCTTTGTTTGTTTAGTTCATCTTTTTCCCGTACGATGCATGTGGCTTCGCCTGGCACATCGCGGCACGATCGCCAAACAGGGTGCCTTATTTATGGGTTCCAGTTTTCGAGTCCAAGATGGCCTCACGCGACGCGAAAGAAAATGACTTTTCTATTTGGAGTTTTTTTTCCCTTTTCCTTGTGAAGATCGCTAAAAACAATAATGCCTTCTTAGGTGCCAAACACACACACACACACACACACACACACACACACACACACAAACGCCGAAACGGGAGCGCGCCATGGGTATGAGGATCGCGATGGAAAGGGAATGGATTTTTTATTACTTCCCTGGAACGCGGTAGCGTCTTTAAGAAGTGATTAAAACCGGCGCTAGTGTAGAAACATAAATTAATTGCCACCCCTTTCTATGCCGTGGGACAATGGTGTGCACGGGAAAGGCACAGCAATAAATGCGATAAGGGCGAGATGCTTGAACTGCCACAAATGCATTTTGTATGACATTTACGGTTTGTTTATGCATTTTACTTTGCCCATCAATACTAAACGCCAATTTGCTTTGGTTTTGAAGGATTCAAATGAACTGTGTATTGTGCATAAAATGTAATCGTACAATTAACGCTCCATGAAAGTGTTACGACGAGAGCAAAAAATGCAATTTGAGGAAATGCGATGAATATCTATGATTAAAATCCATTTTCTTGGAGGGAATTGTCATGTCATCGCAACATTAAAATTACTCAATGTTAGCTTTTATCATTACTGTTTATTGTATTGTTTAATTAATTTATTGTTAATTGCAGGAGAATGTTTCCATCGAAATCAGTGATATCAAACTTTCTTTGGGTTGTTTGGCAGTTTATATTTAAAACCCCTAATGCAGGCCGATTTGCACATGAAATTTTTTTTTTCTTCTCATGCCGGACGAACTCTGCCATTTGTTTATTTTTGGTTTATTCAGGTGATCAAAGTGCAGCGCAGGGCAGATTGGAATTCAGCGTGGGCTACACCTAACAGGCAGATCTTGTATTTATTATGTCTGATCTAAATTTTCAAAAATGTCACTATTTTGCTGTTTCGGTAATTTTGGTGTTGCTAATTCGGTAACAGTATCGTTACCAAAATTATGTACCATTTTTATAATTTGTTAATGTCACTTGTTACGTTAAACTGTAAAAATTCCAAATTCCAAGAATTATCAAAAGGAGTATGCCTTCATCACAAATTTCCGGTGATGCATACATGCATTATAAATCTTTCCAGCAATTATTTGTTATTGAAAAATATCGATTAAAACACTTTTTCGATTTTTCGATCGATCGATTTTTAGAATAAATACAAAAATAATGGATAAATATTAAAATAATCCAAAGTAAGGTAATCTCTAATTGAGTTCTTTGAGAATAGTGAAGGAATTTGTGCCTACGAACACTCGAATTACTAGTATGATAATTACAATATTTAGCATTATAAATTCTGCTGTTTTGTGGTCTATTCTACACTCTCATTATTTACATTTTAAGCGAATCGGCAAATTACGGAATACTCCTAAATAAAAATTAAATGTATTTGAACAGCATTTAGTACAAACTCAACGTTGAAAACACTATTTTATTCCCAGTTAAGAAAAAAAATAGGTCACATCAAAGTCACTTTAAAAGAGCTCAATCATATGATTTGAAAATCATGCAACAATTTACAGGAGAATTACTCAACATATTTGATTTTGAACAACCTTGAACTTTTTCAATAAAGTTTGAGTTATTCGGTCGTAACGTCCAGGCTGTATTGCTCTTCAATAAAGTTATCATACAACATAAACAATATGACGCTGGTAGTTAAATGAAGGATAATTGTACATTAAAAATTATTTATGTGTTATTATATATCTTACTATAACTAACCACAATCTTGCTTAAAAATTGTTATCTTAGGGCAAGCAAATGTTCAAGTACATACTCTACATTTATCTTAGCTCTGTTTTCGTACAAAATGTGTGTAACTTTCCTAGTTCCGGTAATTAATTTATAACCGATCTCATTAGTTCTGTCGGGTATCGATTTGCGTCTCATGTCCGGAAATGAGGCCCATTTCCTCGTGGTGTGTTTCCTTAGCATTCCCATCGGTACATCACAAGACTAGACAGGATGTAGAAATAGCCCTTAGAGGGAATAAATATATATATTTATGTATATTCCTATATCAATAAAACTTTTGTAAGGTTCGTAAGGAAAATATAGTGCAGTGCAGTGTAGTTTATGCAAACCCTTTTCTCGCATTCCTGTGCCGGTCAACAATTTAATCTTGCTTGTCCTCATGTTACTCACTAGTTATTCACTCTCAGCACTGATGATAAATTACCCTCAAAGTGATAAATTTACTTTCCCACCACAACCCCGCCTTCCATTACTGCCCCGCTACCTCCATTACGACGCCCAAGCCCGCGCTGATGGGCAACGAAATGGAGGATGTGTCACCAGTCCGATATCCGTCCTCGCATTGGCGGTCGGCGACTAAGATGTGGTTGATGCGTTCCAGTCACTGTCCCTGCGCCCCCGGGTGTCTCCTTTCGTCCGACAATCGATCAGCGTCCGGGAATGGTGGCGATCATTAATTAATTCTTTCAGGTGTGAACGACCACAGACGCGCGGTGCAGCTGCAGTGTATGTGTATGCCTTTGCCGTACTAACTGTAACTGAACAGAAAAAATTGCCCCATCCCCCCCCCCCCCCCAAATGGTGTATACCAGCGTACATCTCATGCATAATCTAGAATTAATAAATCTGTTTCTCTCTGTGCTGCATCGACCTGTGCAAGAAACGTCGAGCGTTTTTGATGTCTGAAGGTGTGAAAAGTAATACGTGAAGCGCGGTTCACATGATACATACTTCATCCATCCTTTGCCGTGCATATGTTTGCAAGCGATGAGCGATGGGTGAAGATTAACTATCGGCCAACTTCAAGCAGATTCCGTAATGACATGTGCTCATTTAAGCCGCCATCATCACTGGATCGCACTGGATGGAGTTGGGTATCTGTTCCGAAAATGATTGACTGGTTGCAAATATGTTTTCGGTTGTATTTTATCATTCGTTTAAAAATGGTGTACAAAAAATCAGTCACTCTGCTGCGGTAGTAATATATATTTTCTTCAAAACAACACTCATTTTTGGCTCTTGTTGCTTTCTGAGATTGTCTACCATACGAACTCGTTGGTTTTGGAAGGTGTGATCGTTTCTTAGATGTTTCATATGCCTTCTTGCCAAGGGGATGTCGAAAAAGAGAGCACTGCTACGTTCATTTAATGCGTTGCGCACTTACAGCCCTCGCCACGCATACCTTCATGCCGTCACAGACCCTGACAGGTCCGGGGGAAGACATTCCTCAGCTTGTTTTGATCTACGATCGTGCCCGACTTCCAAATGCGCTAAATCGCTAGGCTCCTTTAACGCTTCAAAATGTTTTCCTTTTTTTTCTAGCGTCTCTCCGCTTCGCATCTTCCGCCCGGATCTGGAGATCGCGGTGCCAGCGCGCGGAGTGGCCGTGATGATTAATCAGATACGCCAGAACTAATTCGAACAAATTACCGATCGTATAGCGTCCATCAGCGACCGGCAGGTCGGGGTCGGCGTTTGGCGGCTTGTGGCTGCGCGCGGCCCCACAATCGGTCATGGGCTGATTTTTCGGTTCAACCGTTCCGATGGTTTTTTTTCTGGAATTACCTTCCACTATCGACCCGAGACCGAGGGGCCCCGCTACAACTTCGGTCCAATTCAAATGAGCCACCTTGGAACCGGTTTCGATTGATAAGGGAAATCTCGTTTCGGCGATGGTACAAATGGAGCATTGGCCAATTTGTAGCCTTACCTTAACCGTCGACCGACCTGGAACGGTATCTGATGAACCCGAAAATGCGACCTTATCTAATGCGCTAACGCGCCGATCGGACCGGACGGATAACGGATTAAGAAAGGGGATCGATCGATAATTTTCGCAACACTAAGCGGACACGTCGAAATTTTGATGCAATTTGCAGGGATGTTATTAATGCCACAGTTTTAGAATTTTACTTTTTTACGATCATTTCAGCCATAAAGACGTACACTTCAAATTTCTCAAACATCTGCAGAAAATTTCCCCAATAGCAAGGCGTTTTTATTCACTCATGTCATCCTATCCACCAGCACAATGAATTATATGTCAATCACGCTAAATAGATTAGGAAACGATACTAAACATTAGCAACGTTGGGACTGGACGTACGATCCACAGTGGTGTTTGGCAAAATTGAAACTTTGTAGACAGCATGTCTAGGAATGATGGAATCGTTCGTGGAGTATGAAGAAAAAGCTCTTAATCTCAAACTGAGACACATTATTTGTTCAACAAAAAGCATTGCTTGCGCATGAGCATGGCTTCAAACTGCCATCAACATCCAGAGTGTGTGAAAAAAAACCAACACATTCCTTCACATCTAACCCTCACAACTGCCCCCCTCCCCTTCCCCAAAACGGGTGGGTTTAGGACTATGGCCATGGTCCGGTGTGCTTCGTACCGTTTTCTCGCCTTCGCTTCCCTTCGTTTTCGACACGAGTTGTGGGTCAGGTTGTTTGGTGTTATCGATGGACTGTCCGTGGGTACACGGATTTTGTGGCCGCTAGCAACATTAGGCGGAAATTTGATGGGTTAATTTACGTTATTTATTATTTCATGAAATGCCGTTCCACCGCTCGCGCAAGGGCCAAAGGTAGCTGTGCTGCTGGGTTCGAATTTTTCATGTCGGCTGGTGCCGTGCAACTCTTTCGGGGGGAACGTTTAGGGCAGAGCCGTATTTTTTTTTCTTTTTTCGGTACCTATCACTCTGTTTGCCTTGTTCCGCTCTCGGGATCTCCCTTTAACATCCCTAAATATCTTTCTCCTTCGTGGGCATTTCTTAGAAGCATTGTGAGTTTCTTTTTCATTTGGAAGGTTTGAGAGAGAGAGAGAGAGGAGAAAAAAAAACAGACGCTGAAGGATAAATTAACCCATTAACACTCGGTACCAACCCGTCTGGGGCTGATTACGGGAGTCGAAATAATCGTTTAATGATCAAGGTTGCTGTAGAACCTCGCCCCGGTCGCCTTCTGTGAGTAGGAGGAGGAGGAGGAGGAAGGAATTGAGATCTTTCCACCGAATCCAATCACCGTTGATGATGACGTTGAAAAGTGAGTTTGAAAATGGTTCACCATTGTGGCAGACGTCCGGGAGCGGACGCTGAACATCATCCCGGCCCGGGGTAAACGAAGTAATATTTGGGTTAGTACGGTATTTTTCTGCCGAAATGTAGAGCAGTATACGGACCGAATGCAATTTATTTGGAAAAGTGTACCTTGGAAGTACAAAATTCAATTTTAAGACAAACGATGGCACAAGGGCAACAGGGCAATAGACAGAACAATGGACAGCAGTTACCTTTTCATGATCACCCGTACACACCGGGACCGTCCCTCCCATCGCTGCCAAGTTTTCCACTTGACATATGTCACACAAATACGCGCACGCGAACGCCTTGTTCCTTACCTTCCGGAATTCGCATTCTTCTGGAAGACACACTATTCCGGTCCTGGTTTGTCCGCCCGAGGATATACCTCTCCATTTGCTCTACTGTGTGCCGATGTGTGCCCTAGCTAAGAACTACGGTGGCATATGAAAAATAGAGAGCGAGAGAGAGAGTGAGAGAGAGGGAGAAAGAGTTTAGAAGTGAAGCAACTGAAATGTCTGAGTCTGTGGCGAGTGGTCCATTTAGGACACGAGTCGCACTAACCCCTAGGACATCGTAAGCACTACCCAGCTGGGAAACTACAAAGCATCGGTCTTCGTCGACAGCATCGCTATCGGCAGCATCGACACTTCTTCTTCTTCTTCTTGGTTTACTCCCTCTTCAACCTGTGCTGTGCGCATTGCTGCACCGCTTCGCCATCTTCCAGGATTACCCATGCCCTTTGGGATGTGTGGAAACTGCTTTAGCGCCGGCAAAGCGCCCGGAACAACCGACGGCGGGGGACAAGTTTGGGTGTTTGGTGCTGCATCGAGAACACTGTTTTGTGTTGCCCGTGAATAGTGTGTTGTGCTGTGCCGGTGGCCGACGCGCCTATGCAAGCGGGAGAAGTGTTGTTGCAACACCTTCCCTTTTTTCCACCGGATCGAGCACAAAGGCAAACGCTTTCTAGACAACTGGGCCCCTGGGAAAGCGAAAAACATGTAGCAAAAGTATTAGCTGCCACTCCTCCCCGCTGCCAAGCACCGGCGCTGCGCTGAGGGCCAATTTTCGAGACCCTGGCGTTGGAAGCTGCAGGGTGGTGTGTGAAATCCGCCCCGTGCATAACTTCAAACAGATTCTCAATGGGTGTTTGCCAATTGAAACTACTTCCATGCACGGGAGAAACAATGTACACTTGCTTGAAAACAATTTACGTTTAATACTTTAGATTCCAAATAGATTGCAATTTATTTCTAAAAATGTTGGGAAGAAACTATAGTAAGTCGAAGGACTTAAAAAGAGTTTTACAAGTTAACTAAAGCAAATCGTTTTTTATTAACTAACCTTAAATTAATTATAAACACCATGATATTGAGTTAAATGCTATGAGCTAGAAAAAGTTTTGATGAAAAAAGAATAAAAAAAGAGATTGTTTTCACACAAGCTGAGCTTCAATGTTAGAATTACAGTGGAAACAAAATAAACAAACAAGTAATTATAAAGCAAGTGAATCGTTAGTAATTATATGGGATGTGATGCATGTTAATAACAATTTTATTTTTAATTTATTTATCTATAAGAGACTTGATCTTAAAACCATAATCAATCTTCTGGTAATCGGTAAAAAAAACTGCTACGAACAACATTCAGTGCCTGATCTGTAATCGTAAACGTTTTTTAAAATTTATTTATTATAACAAATCGTGTTTTTCCGTTTTATTGCTTCATTATCCTGTTTTTGAAATAAAAATAATAATTACAATAATGATAAAAATTTATGCAACACGGTCTGGCCATTATTACTGCATAAAAATATTAATAATATTATCAATCTTTTAAGAAAATCCATGTCTCCAAAAGCAACACAACTTTCAGGTACAAAAACATGAAATAATTTATCAAAAAAAGAGGATAAATTTTACATTCTTTTTTTATACCCCGAAGGATACCAACACGCTATGTAATGATTCTTCTAGCTTTTGTGCATGTTCTGCCTTTTTTTCCTACAAAATTCATCCATGAAAACAAAAGAATGCAGCTCCGCATCACCCAACACAAACCTTCTTCTCCGGCTACCACTTCATGCACAGCGCCGACCTGCTGGTCAACATAATCTAATTAGATTGGTTAGCTTAATTTGTACCCACCCTTAACCTTTACAACCACCTGCAACAAGCTGCCCTAAACCTGCAGCATACGGTAGCAAGCCGGCCAGCGAATGAAAAATGCCGTCGGCAAAAAGTGATTTTCCTCGACTGGCTCTACCGGCACGGCCTTTTCTTCACCGTAATGAGCCGAGCCACTGGGAAGCATTTGTGCCATGGTACATGGTACATCGTTGGGGACATGGTTTGCCCAAAGGGAAGCTTTGGTAGCAGTGGGCAGTAATTTGCAGCAGCAACATTCTATCATAGTCTTTACAGCGGCTAAACTGCAGACTGGAATCATTGTTGAATATTAGCAGTGCCCCGAGGTCAGACTGGACGGGCCGAGCGGGCTCTGCATTTGCTTGTCTAAAAATTGGTTGAAAACAACTTAAAGTGATGTTTGCAGCAATCCTGCTGGCGTATGGCGGAGTAAATCGGTAGACGTTTAAGGTGAAGGCAGTTTCATTCCAAAATTTTCAAACTTGGAAGCCAGCTTTTGAAAACATTACAAAATTAACTGTTAGTAGATTATCGTGTTTTGTTTATCAAGCCTCCCTTTTGGGTGCGGGAACTGGCTTCGGCCGCATCTCTTTCACTTGAACGAACCAAAAGTTTCGATCCGTCGGTGTGTGTCCTTCTGCTTGGGTGTACGCTTTAAATAGCATCAGATAAAAGCCTCCCGATGAAGATAAACAGTCAATCGGAACGCGAGTATCGAGGGGCTGAACACACAAACCATCGGGCTGCAGGCGCGCGGAAGGTGGTCGAATGTCGTTCGTTCGGCACCGGTGAGCTCTGTAGCGTGTGCCAGCGGAAACGTCGAGCAGCAGTGTGGTACGTTTGCTGTCTTGCGAATGGCGCAGAGGCAGAGGAAAGGCACCAGGAAGTCGATGAAACTTTAGCAAAATATCCAGTTCCAGTCGTCGTGGAGCTTTGAGGTTTGACGCGTATTTCCTCTGCTGCCGTCCCAAGCAAGTACAGCAGGAAACGGAACGCATCCGCAATGATGGTGGCGGCGTACTCACCGCGCAGCACAGTCTCGGCAGCCAACTTCCGAGTGTTCCGGTTTTGAGGTTGAAGTTTTTTTTGTTCGGGGCAAATGGCACTTATCGGGTGGCATGGTGGTTTGATGGCGTGGAAAAACGGCTCTTGGAAGAATGACGTAAAAATCAGCTGGCATATGAGCCTCATGCCAGAGTGTGTACTTTTGAACGCAAAAGATAATTGTTAGATAAATGTAGAGACTTTACATACAACATCATCTTTTTGAAATAGTTTGAAATCGTTGCTGCTGTAGGATGGATTCAGTTTCAGAACTATTCCAATAGAATATTTTCCTGGCTCTTACTACTCTCTCTAGCAAGAAAATAACATCAGTGTTGCCGTGAATCCATCCGGAACTGATGTTTACGTCTTTCAACAAAAAAAAAAGAAACACATGTGCGTTTCAGCGATTAGAAGTAATAATAAAAAATACTGCCACACAGCACCGTGCTGAAGAAACAGCATGCGACATGAAATCCTCCTGCTCCTGTCAGGGGTGCCACGCTCACTTGAACAAGGAGTAGGCACATCTAACAACAGCAGCCCAAGAACCCGAGGGGACGCGTCGTTTATATCAAAGCGAAATAAATCGCGGGTTGAAGCGCTGTCCACGAAGGAATAGAATTTCTAGAGCAAAAGGACCCATCACGCGTTGCCGCTACCTTGGCACCGGTCGGAGCGAAATACTTGAACACCTGGAACCGATGGCAAGATGGAGGAAACCTTTGTTCCCTACGACTCTTGAAGGGATTCTTCCCCTTTTTTCGGAGTCTCAACAGTTCTCCGCCTGCTTCCGGGGCCCCCTCCCTCTCTCTCCCTCTTGCGTTGAGATGTGTAGGACCTTGGCTTGTGCTCCGCTAGGGCGACACTAGAAACGGGAACCCTCATGCTCCTACCGCTCCATACTCCCATCTTTGACCTGATCTTACCTAGATGATGTCCTTCGAAAGTATCTTCACGCTCGCTGTGTACACATTTGCCACCAGCAGTTCTTTATGTTTCGTCCCATGCTACTACTCCCTTTAAGTTTAATTATCTTCGCGTTTCAGCCTCGGTTTTTTTGGGTATTTTTGTGTGCGTGTGTGTGTGTGTGTGGTGTGTGTTGGATGGCTGAAAGTCAGGTCGTTATTTTCGCCGAAACGAGGTCCCGCTTCTGCTTTAATCCTTATCTGCCTCTGCACACGTCCCCAAGGCGCTCAAAAGTGCTGATGAAATTTTCCACCCACCCTTTTTCCCTTTTCTCCCTTTCCGCCTTCCCTCACCATTTTTCTTGTGCTAAAAAATCGATAATCACTAAAAACTGCCTGCTCCGACCCGTTTGGCAGAATATTCGTCCATCAGAGGACGCTTCAAAACATTTGACATTTTCAATCAGTCCTTCCCCTTCGTCGTCCGGCGTCCGCTTTCAACGCGAGCATACATTTGCACACGAAACTTTGGTGTTTTATTTATTTTTTCTTTCGCCTGGGAGTAATCGTGTCCACCCCCATGCACCCCATCGCACCACTCGCATTGCAGTGTTGCA
Organism: Anopheles epiroticus; assembly: GCA_000349105.1. NCBI lineage: Eukaryota > Metazoa > Arthropoda > Insecta > Diptera > Culicidae > Anopheles > Anopheles epiroticus. Next base: position 13,321 of record KB671894.1, read on the forward strand.
ACAGAGCACAACAAGTTCAACGAGTCGCCTGTGAGTGAAGTTTAATTTCCATCGCACCATTTTTACGCTACCCTATTGCCGCTGCCGCTACCGCGTCCTTCAAGCCATTGGAAAACAATTCCGCCACAGTGGCTTTGGCTGGCTGGCTGGCTATCCCGGTTTTGTGAAGGTCCGTGAAAGCTTCGTTTGCTCATGCGGCTGGAAAATCGGACCCCGCCAGTGGTAGTAGTAGTAGTAGTAGTAGCAGTAGTCGAAAATTACATTTCCCCACAACTGCTGCTGATGATGAAACGACATTTTGTTTCAACCTGTGTCACCACAGGTTCACCATCCGGTCCGTTTCTCCTCAGGCCCTGTGTAGCATCACTATCGCAAGAAGTGACTGGAAAACATGTTGCTGTCGGAAAAGCGCACGGCATGCCGCTTACCAATACCGACACGCGACGGGATGAAAACGAGATTTCTCTTACGCTTTTCCACACCAACACTAGTGCAGGGGGCTCGGCAAAATGGGGACACCGTTTGGCAAAGTCCTCCCTTCGGTAGGAAAACTCTGAAAAGATGTTTGTGTGTGTGTGTGGGCATGTGCGATTCTTTTGGCGTGTTCGGTAGCATCGAAAGGGACAGACTGTTTGCCACGCAAGGTAGCCAAACCTGTAAGCGAAAACGGGTTTGTCCTGCTTTAAGCGAAAGAGCCATTTTCCATACCTTTCTCTCGTTTCGTTTGCCGCGTACAGTGCGACCAAAGGGGACACTGTTGAGGCATTTAGCGATTGCGCAGTAAGGTTGCCATAATTTTACCCTTCGACCTTTTCTCGTTCTTCTGCGCTGTTTGTGGCGGGTTTTTGCCTTTCCTTGTCCACCGCCTGCGGGGGGAAAAACTGCGTCGAAGTGCGTAATTGGGAAGGGATCCTTCGCTTTACGTGCCGTTGCGTTTGCTTCGGTTTTTGTTGAGTGACGTAATGTCTGCCATTGCCGTTGGAAGGAAACGTAAAGCCGTTTGGGCGGTGGAAGTGACGATTTAATGGTAGCAAAATACTTTAGTTTTCTGTGTTCAGCAGATGCATTTAAAATTTGTTCTATTTCCCAATGATACAAACTTTGGTAAAATATTTTAAAATGGAACATGCTCATTTGTAACTAATTTTTTTGAGTTTAGTATGGCTCGTGTATTCTGATTGTTACAGATTGATATTCGTATCGTACTTTTTAAAATAAAATTAGTATGAAACTGTACCAAAATACGTTTTCATTAATCTCTTTTTGCACTATCAATTTTAGTTTCTCCATTTTCGAAATAAATTCATGACTCTTCATTAAATTGTTCACCACCAGGACCCTCCGTGCGGGCACACGCTAAACAAAACCGAAACCTGTTACTCGATGCACATGTTTCATTGCTGCTCCAATTCGGTTTCAATTCCCTCGCAAAATGTGTTATGCTTTCGTGGCAAGGTCACCGCCACCAGACGAGCATTGAACAATGGCGGAACCGGGTAATCCTGCACGGTGCGACGGAAGGGATACGGCGCAGGGAACTGCCAGGCATTAGCTGCATGGAAAGTTGTTTTAAAGTCAAAGCTTTTATTGTCCTGCTAAGTGGCTCGTTGGTAGCAGCAATTCAGTTTAAACACTATTCATTACTGCCCTTTCCATTTCTTGCCAGTTGGCGTCTGTCCTTCTCACTCGCTGACTGGGGGTCGCTCTCTCTCTCACTCTCTCTCTCTCTCTCTCTCTCTCTCTCTCTCTCTCTTTTTTTCGCTTTTGGATTGTTTTGATCCATTCAACACATACACACGCAGCAGCAGCAGCCAGGGTAGCGCAGACCCCGGGACGCAATGATGCAAAAGCACGTGAATTATCCCAAGTGACGAAAGTGGGAGCACGAAACATGTTCGCATTCCAACACTAACACAGTACATCATAAAAACGGAGCATTGGAGCTCGAACAACGAAAATGAAGGAAAGAGTCTCCCTCAAACACACACACACACACACAGACAGTGGCGATGACTGCATTTGAACGAGGAAAACAAACCCGCCCGGTCCGCCCGGCACCGTGGGCCTTATCACCATTGTCCGGCACCTAGCCGCCCTGCGCCACGCGTCGCCCCAGAACCGTCCCCGATCAAGGGCAGACAGAAAACAGAAGGCGAGTGAGAGAGGGGGAAACTGGGAACAATGCGCGCACACAAGAGTGAAAAGGGTGAGGTGCGGTTTATCGACGCTAATTCCATTGTTGCATCATTCCCCGCTATTGATGCCAAGGACGAGTGCCAGTTTATTGACCCACCAACGCCGGGATCCTTTCGGTCGCCCGTTCCGCCAGGCAACCATTGTGAAGTTCATTGAACGAGATCGGAGGGAGGGGGAGGGGTCCGGTGCGGCCGGATGATCGAAGGGCGCGGAAGGGGGGAGGGGTAGGGGAGGACTGACGCATAAGAGGGCGTCTGGTGCCGGCGGAAGGAGTCGGAACAACAATAATGGCCGCCTGACCGGCCGAATGCGGCTGCTGGCACTGATGCTGCTGCGTTCAGCTGGACAAAGTGCTCTCACTGGCATAAGTGAAAGTTTTCAACTGAAAAGTTGCAAAGCATCACTGGCATCCACTGGTGTCTCCACCACTCCACCGATACCGATACCGCTCCTAGGAGAAGAAATCGATGCTGAATGGAGTGAGCCGGGGTAATGGGTAGACGCGGGGGTCGGGGTGGGAAGAGTGCTTATGGAAAGCGATAAAAAAGGCTGATAAACGGGCGCACGATTGTTGCAAATTTTCGCAATCGTTTCCTTTTTCACGTTCAGCTTTGTGCTGTGTAGCACGGTAGCACGGCGACATGGTGGTGGTCGTGGCGCACGTATAGTACAAGTGCCCCTTTTGTTGAGCGATAAACTTTTGCTGCAGATCGATAAATTTAAATTTTCTTCATATTTTGTACCACTCCCGTTGGGTCGGTGTTGAATGGTTGGATCTGTTATGTGCCTGGTTGGTTTCGGGGTGAAGTTAGTATAGACATATGTTTTCCATTTAATTCGAGTTTTCATTCAACTTCTCTGTCCATTTTGTACAAGCTAGGTTGCCTTCTGAAAATTATCAAACTTTGGTAAACGCAATGCAAAGCTCTAGTTTTTGTTGGTGGTAGTGCAATTCATCAACTGAAAGATAAAAAAAACAGTTTCTTATTGCATACTTTATTCAATCAACGTTCTTTGGATAATATGTTTTATTGCTTTTGGAAATTATTTCAATTTGCAGCATTCTGTTGATGCTGGTCGAAGAGGCTTAAAGTGTGTGGTTAATCAAAAATTTCATTTTTAATTCTTATTTGAATCCTAATATCTTCCATTGTTAATACGTTTTAGACTATGCTGAACACATGCGATCGGAAATTTACATTCAAACCAAGAATTTACTTCCTGAAAAACGATTTCTGGAACCAAAATCATTCATTCTAAAATTGACGATAAGAGTATTGTGAAATTATATTCAACTATTTATTACTCAGGTGGAAAACTGAAATGTAGTGCCCCTTCATTTTAACCACGAAACAGATACAAGACAAAATAATTGGTGCTTTACTAGTTTTGTTTGTTGGAAACAAATTGGCTGTACATTATAATATATGTACTAGCCTTAACTAAACAAGCACGCACAGGAGCAAAACGTTTGAGAATGAAGGTTAGTTAGCTCTAAGGGAATGTAATAGATGGCGACAGAGATGGATGTGTGAATTGTATAAGATTATATTTTTAATCTCAACAAACATTGATGTTCCTTAGTGATGGAATGTAAGCAACTGAAAATTATTTATCTGTGTTAAACTGAGACATTAGAAGCTTAAAATGGTTATATAGAATCTTTAAACATGCATACCATGACTCATGCGAAGAACCATTAATAATGCATTTTCTAACTCTGTCTGAAGAAGTAAGAATCTTGAAGTAATTCAACACAGGAAACTATGTTTGAATTGTGCCCAATTGTGATGGAAATGATGAACCTAACGTTATTCTTTTTTTCTCGTCAGTGAGATTGTTACACCTTTACAAGCATTTCTTCTCAATCTCCTTTCAGACTAAATTCTAAATTATCGGAGTTTGTACAAGCACAAACTGTATTTAGTTTTAGCTGACCAAAAGATCATTAGCCAATTTGGATAAATCTGTTTTTGACAGCTAGAAGTAAAACAGTCATTCTAGTCGATAAGTTTGAGTGTAAAAGTGTACCAAGGTCGCATAACTTCCAAGCGTAGACAAGAGCTTAGCTTTCGAAAAAATGGTCAAAATTGAAGCATTTAAATGCTGATTGAAACACAAAGTTTTACATTTTCAGAAGTCACATTTCCTCGTATTATGATTAGAAATCCAAACACCAAAAGCTATCATGTGCATACGCCATTAGTTTCAGCACGGCACCACGAAATAAACATTCATCATATAGCTAATCATCAACGCATCTGGTTTGTCGCTCCCATCAAAGACAACACTTTCTCTCTCTCTCTCTCCCACATCTGCTTCCTTGCTGTGTATTATTCCTTGGGCAAACATGCTTGGGCTTCCTTTGCGCATCAAACGTCAGCTTGAAGACTGGCGAAGACTAGCAGCGCACAATAGGGGCATGCACACGCGTACACACGGACTCCCATAATCGTGCTTCTGTACGCAGCGGGTGCTCTAGGAGTGCTCGCGTCTCGTGATGACGGCCACTGACAAAACCAAACGCACAGCAGCAGCAAACAGCGGTGGCCCACCGTTGTCTAGTGTGATTAGTTTTCCGGCTTCAACAATGCCGCGACCGCCAGTTGGTGCCGGAATCAGGACACTCGTCTTGGGTGAACGGGTCCTGAAGAAGAAGGGGCATAAGCGAAGGCGACCTAGTTCGAACACCCGCGGTGTGCTTCGGATCAAAAGGATCGCCGTTCTTGTGGAAGGGTTCAATGACGAGGGATCCCTTCTTGAGGCGTTTGGATTTTTGTTTTTCTCTGCCGTGACGTTCCGTGGACACGACGCAAGATCTTTGGTGGGCAGACGAATTGCGGTTGGAGCTCGAGAAGATGAATAGCACAGTAGTAGCTGTCATTCATCGCCTTGTCAGAAGGTTGAACTTGTATAGAATATGTTAAAAGGAAATTGGATAGGTTTGGTGCGTTTGAATCGAGAAACTCCACGGCATTTGGCTGTGTTTTACTTCGAAAATTGGACTGGAAGGTCCTTAGCAATCGATTATTGGCATTAAACTGCCTTTAAGTGTCATGTGTTTTGCAGGCTTTAAAGCAATTGCGTGCGTATCGCAGTAATGTTTGAATGCTTTGTTAGTATTAATATTATATTGCAATGCTCGAAATCGTATCAGAAACTCATCCTTTTATTTTGCGCTGTGGTAGCATGTGGTGAATGCCACGCAAGACACGCAGCACATTCCTAAATTGGGAATCTAAATTATGCAACCGAGCTGTCCGAATTGCCCACGCATCTTTGCACGGTTTCATGATCGCTCCAGGAATTTACCCCGCAGTATCTCTCCTGCGACTCCTTCTCTGCCATTGGCTAGTGACCCACCCGATGGTGCTATTGGTGTGAGCGAAGAATTTCGGACGAATCTGTACGAAACTCATCGGCACCATTAGCATTAGAGCACAAACATTGCATAATTTCATTCCCAATAAAGGACTTTAATCATGCTGTCACCGGAAATGATTGCTACACCCCGTGGATTAGTGCCGTGCTGTGCCGGATGGCGTAGCGTGCGTAGGAATTTGGCGAAGGAATTTACTGATGCGCGCGCATTGTGTAGCCACCGGTGGTGCGATACAAAAAAATGTGCCAAAAATATTTGCCGAATGATGCGGCCGTCCACCCAAAGAAGGATGTTGCGGTACGACACAAAACGTGAGAAACTGAGCAGCGATTGAATTGGACATCGTTTAAAGCTCAAGCAAACATTTATAGTCCGAAAAGAAATGTGGGATTTATTGAGGCACTTACCTATGCTGTCTTCTTACTTGCAATAACAGCACTTTTTTATATTGATAAGATGGGACAAAATTCAACGTGACATCTATAAAAAAACATGAAAAGAGAAGAATAGTCCTCATTGCAATTGAAACTTTCCATTAAAATAATAAGGCAAAAATATTGTACACATATTTTTTTTTTAAGCAGTAAGAATTGACTGCTCGGTGGCTTAGTATAAAAAGACCGGCAAGTAGTGCATTACAAAAAAAAACTTGAGAGGTCATAACGAATCGTTACTTAACAGAATGGTTTGGATCGAACCTATTGGGGTTATTGAATGGAAAATTATTCAACGGAAAATAAAAACATGTTTTTCTCAGTGGATCGATACGGATTTACTACTTTTATCGTTTGTTTTATCCTTGTTTTTAAACGTTTTAATTAGCTAGAAAGGAAACCATAAGCTTGCTTAATGATAGACATATAATAATGATTGTTGAAACGTTAGTGTAATAAAAATATTAAATGCTAAACGTTAATTAAAATTAGAGAAAAATATTCATCATGAATTTTACAAAATCAGGGCCCAGGATCAGGTATTTAGAGTTAGAGTACGAAACGGTGCAAGATGTGATTAATATTGTTCGGACAATGGCATAACAAAAGAGTCGTCAACGTTTGTTTTTCTTACTTTGAACGCTGCTTTCACTTTAATGAAATGTCCATTGTAACATACAAATTGCTAGTGCCACCTAGCAACAATGATACACAGAAAGCTATCCGTCGGTTGAAGAACGATAAAGCACCCGGACCGGATGGAATCACAGCTGAACTGGTCAAAAACGGGGGTACAATATTAGAAAATGAAATTCTTCAAATTGTGACTGAGGTATGGAATGGCGAATCGATGCCCTAAAGAAGAAGGAAGATAAGTTGAACTGCAACAACTACAGGGGTATTACGGTGTTGAATACTGCCTACAAAATAT
>KB671894.1:28146-45402 GCA_000349105.1 Anopheles epiroticus
CAGCCAAGATCACGAAGCGGTGGTAGCACCCGATACATAAGTAAGTAACCTACAAATGGACAACAACATACGGGTGCCATAACTAATAATAAATAAAATTAGTAAAATAAGTTATCATACACCATACACTTTTAGGGACTCAAAACATTAAATAATTTAAAAGCATTGAATATTTCGAAGTGTTTCCTTGGCCCTTGTTAACATCACTTTGAAAAAAGTGAAATAACTTTATGATCAATATACTAATGATAAGCATTAGTACTATTCCTTGCACAATCAGCAAAACAAACAAAACCCTTTTGCACCACAAAGCACGTTAACCTTCTTGTGGTAAACATGCACAAAACACAAATTCGTTCCTCCTCCACGACCGTTTAGAATTTCATTTTCATATTATCGTAGCCGCAGCGTAACGTATTAAAAATATTCATTCTGGGCTGTACAGCGTGTACCCGGTACAACCATGCCCTAATCAAGACTTTCTCCTCCTCCTGTGCCCAGTCGCAGCAATTGCAACCGTACCACCACCATCACCACCACCACATGATGATTACCTCACCACCTCCCTGTGAAAGGAATCCCCGTGCACGGTGGCAAACGATAAAAAATAGAAAAGACAGGGCACAGAAAAAAAACGTACACATGCACGATCGTTAATCACTTCCGCGCGCCCCCTCCGACAGGCGGATCTCCCTCGTCGTGCGCGTAGGCCTTTCGATGCGGTCCTTCAGCGGGCACTCGAATATGGGCACCCCGCAACCACCACCACCATCTCGACCACAGGCGCAAGCCCATCGGATTAGAATCCGTTACAATTACAACAATATTTCCCTCTTTCCCTGCACTGCATGGCACTTATTACCCGAACGGTGTTGAAACCGAACTGCGAAATCAAACTACTTCAGGCGCCGAAAACCAAGCGAGGGGCGATTGGGCGAGGTTGCGGCAGGCCAAATGGGACGGGTGGGCTGGGAAAACTGAAGAGTGCGTCGTGCCGCCGGTTTAGTTACGCGTCCTGTTTTTTCGTCTTCTCTTCCATAGTTTGGATTGCCAGCAATACTTCATCCACCTAAACTAGCCCTTCGCTTTCGGTCCCACTCTCTCTCTCTCTCTCTCGCTCCCTTTCTACACCCGGAAACTCCTGTGCATTCGCATCCCGATCGATTCGGCATTGCTTTGCAGCACCAAGTGTCCTTGTTTAAAGGGGGAAAACCGATAAAAAATGATTCTCTACAAACTGCCGTCCCTGTGCCGTTCATGGCAGGCGACCCCTTCCATCCCGCTCACTCATCGGCAAAAGCAGCCCGTTGGATAGTTGTTGATGTTGCTCTCTTTTAGGCAAGCGAACGGCACGCAAAACACAACGTACGCACGCAATGACATCGCACAAAAAACGCATTGAAATTATTCCGTCCATCAAATCTGGGTCGGGGTTTTTCGTCATGCTATTCTGTCGGTATCATTGTAGCCGCTATTATTTTAGCTAGCAGTTCGCCAGTGAAGCAAATGAAAGCGATGCAAGTCACTTGACAACAAATTGTACTGTACGTTGCGTAGGTTCGGCTTTTTTTTGGAAATATGCTCAAAAATTGTCTAAAACTTTATTGTTTAGATCTTCAAAAAAATAATCTTCCTCGATGAAGCATTCCGAAGCTTATGTGCTTCTTGTGTCCGGCAAAGTCGCTCCGGTAAGATGTTCCCCCGTTTTTTCGTTTAATTTTATTCTTCTTGCGTGCAAAATCCATTCAAGGATGGTCTGAGTCTTTCCACCCGAATCGTGGTCCACCGTACGGCCCGCCTAATTTCTCCGCAGCAACCATTCGCAACGGCACCGAGATGAGTGTGGAACGATGATTAAGCATAGAAAATGTTGCAGCTGCTTGATTGTCACGTGAGCATAATTTTTATGATATCCGTCGCCGGTGCGGGGATGCGGGGATACGGGGATGTTTTCTTATTCGTTTTTTTCTCTCTCTCTCTTCGTGATTCTTCTTTCTTCCAACCCTCGTTAGTTTGTTAATGTTCTTTTCTGTCTTCGGTGGTGAAGTTTTCAGATTTTCTACCATTATTTTTATCGATGCTGGTTCATCTAATTGTTGTTGGGAAGTTGATGCTGTTTCGTTTTTTTTTCAAAAATCTGTTTGAATCATCGGTTTGGCTATGTTTTTTGTGCAAAGGTAACATGGCACTTATGCGGGTGAGAGCTAATTTATGAATGATGAACCATGATGAACACATTGGTAAGAATATGCAAAAATTCGGATGTACCTGCATTCTTTCTAAATATGTTTTTTTAGTTCAGATTTTTTTTTTATTCGTTCAAATTATGGTATGATACTATACTGTAAACCTTCTATAGGAAATTGTTCGATTGGGATAAAACAATATAAAAGACAAGATTTGTTTTTTTTTTTACATTTTTTATCTTCTTAAAGTCAATATTTTGCTACTCAAGCAGGTATAAGGAAGTCATATAATTGTGGCAGAAATAGAAACTATTCCTATTTTATATGAAATGATGATTAATTTTATTCTTTAATATTCTATTTACATAATAAGCTACTTAACTCACCTGAAGCCGGCACTCACGCGACTTGCATTCCACTTCTTTATCTACTTTTGCCCTAAATGCACTCGTTAACAGTGCCACGCGACGAATTAAACTTGAATTTGCATAATTAATACACCATTGTTATTGAACTGGATGACGATACAGTGAGCGAAAAACAAAACAAAAACACCTGTTCAAGATGTAAAACATGTCCTCTTCTCACCTCACGTTGCACGCTGATTAAAACAAATTCAACTTCAGCTCGCTCCCGCTTGACGTGAAGCACAGGTAGCGGCAACAAAAAATAAAGTGTGTTCCCCTCCCTATATGTTCATGATTTTTCCTCTATCTAACCTCAGCAAGAACTGGTAAGATGCGTGATGCATGCCCAAACCACAACTGATGCTTAACGACAATACTTCATGGTGAGTAAGAGAGTGTGACTAAGGGGGGGGGGGGGTTGGAGTGTTGGAGAGGGGAACCCTCTCCCTGCTCCTCACACCTGATGGAACGCTTGCGGCAACGGCGCACTAGGGTGACACACGGTGGGTCTTGCTTGCCGCAATCAAAGCTCCTGACAAACAATGTGATCCTTACCAGAGCGTAAAAAGTCATTGCGGTCCACGATGGAACACACTCCCAAATATCATTTGCACCGACGATTATCCGTTGGAATCGGGGACGCTTTTCCCGGCCCATCTTGCTGCAACGCTCGCTGATAGCCCAATGTGCAAAACCCGAATCTCGGGGCATCGAGCACGGATCACTTTCGACCGGCTACGTGATTGAGTGCGCGAGTGGTGATTTTCTGAACAGCCCAAGAATCAAGGGCACCCTTACGGACCGGTACGCACACACCTCCAGCCAGCAATCACCACCCACAACAAATCTTCTTCCTGCACACTAACACACATACTGCATGTTGTTCGGCTGTTCGGCTTATGGGATTGCGGTTTTTTTTTTTCTTTTAAGGTTTTTTGGAACTGGCAGAATCCAGGGTTTTAAGCGCCTGTACTTCGTCCCCCAACTGCTTCTCCGGACGGTGGATGGCGGAAGAGCTGTACACGGTGTGTGTGTGTGTGCGTATTTTTTGTCTTCACGACCCTGTGTGTGGCATCTATTTGCATGGGGATTTGAAACCGACAATATTCCGTAGGCTAAGCGAGGTAGTAAGAGCGGGGGTGCATGATGTGTCCCTCACGTATTTACACCGCCTGTCAATCGGTCGGTGCGACACGGCGGAACGTTCGCACTCCAGAATCGCACCCTCCCGGCTACTTGTGGTTTCAGTATTATTTCGGGGTAAAGCAGCACTCGAACACATACTCGCACTCACCCGAGCAAATGCTGATTTAGAACGGCCGGGACATGGCCAAGACGGGGTGCAGAAGAAGAGGGTCGCAAGAGGGGGAAAAGCAAGTACAGATAAAAAAAAAGAAAACAGTGCGTCCCCGCGCTAGAACATAAGACGGTCCTTCGCAAGTGTATACACCCTGGAGTGATCATCAACGCTCGAGTGGAGATGAAAGTTCGTTCGACTTCGAGCTGCTGCCATCGAGTTCTTTGCTCCTGGACGTTTTTTTTTTTAGAGGAACGGTGAGGTCCTTCAACGGGGATTGTGCGCCGAAAAGAAATCCGTCCGACGGTGGTATCCACGGCATACTCCGGCATACGGAGTCGAGTACAGCGATTCTGCACCGACTTCAACATTACGTCCCATTACGAGCTGATTGTAGCAGTCTTTAGTTTCACCAAAACTTTGAAATGTGTTTAGTTCCTGGAGATTGACGTTTTTTTATTGATTTGTTTTCGCCACAATTTTCTCCCACGAGACGACGAACCATTAAAGGGGCACCCGTTTTCCACGTTTCGCCTGCAATAACCTTCCAGAACTGGTTCGAATCTGAAACCGAACGCCGGATTAGCAGTGCGCTAAGCTGCGATGATTGCGAGAAACAGAAGGATTAGATTTTTATCGTCCCTTTGAGGATTTTCGGGGCTCGCATTGCCTCAAGAAAGCCGAGGGTTGTGCAGCCGGGCTTGTGCCGAGTTTTTCCCGTATCTTCCCGTACGGTCGCACCGGACCGGCTGTTGGTTTCGTTTCAAATATGCCATCTGGTTTATTATAGTGCTGATAGACCCCGATAAAAAACAAATATCTCGCAATTGCGGGCAATAGTGTCCGTTTGAAAAAAAAACGACTCACCAACAGGACACTTGAACTGGCGACAAGGGGTGCTCAACATAACAAGGCGCAACTCTGGCGCTGGATGGACAGATTTTTATCATCAAAGAATATCTGGCGGAAGTCAATAGCGTCAGCGCTGCAGTGGCTCAACGGGATGGAGATTATGTCGGTGCATTCAGTCAGTGACACGTTTCCTCCAATGGTTTGCAAATTGAGTGAATGGTCAGAGAATTAGCGCATGGATGCGGATACTGTGCTGTAATTTGGTTCTGATACTAGAAGCGGATTGATAAGCTTATGAATAGTTGATTTGCTACAATTTGGAAGCAATTGCTTTTTTTCATTTCAGTAGCAATGGTCAGGCTTTATTGCTTTGGAAGCAATTGCTTAAAGAAGTGATTTTAGTACTGTTCTATTTTTTGTTAAATAAAATATTTCGTGGAAGTTAGTTTTACAAAAGTTAGTAATTAATTTAATTTAATTTAATTTATTTCATTTCATTTTTATATATTATGTATCTACCATTAAGGTTCAAACATATATTCCTAGCACTAAGTATAACTAAACCTAAAACCTAATAGCCTAATAAACCTAGCAAAACCTAACCAACCTAACAATATAAAAAAAAACAAAAACAAAAAAAAACAAGAACAAGAGTAAGGCACTAGAACGTAAAGAGACTAAGCGCAAACTTAAGGAAGACAGGAAGCAGAGTTAAGGAAACAGGGAAAAAGAATTTGAAGTAAGAAGACGATGACGAAAACAGAAAGTTGAAGTCGAAAAGTGTATAGAAGTGGTTGAACCGTTGCTTGCTGGTGGAAGTGGTTAAATTGCTTGGAATCTTCATTATTTGAATACAAATTTGAGATTGTATCTTAGGCATAAATATGTTTTATTTTTCTGACACAAAAAATAAAAGTTCCTTACATTAAAATTAACTGTTTTTTGTCTGAAAGTTGCAGCAAGTAGAAGATAGAATGTAAAATAGCAGAATAACATTGGTTCAGCTACCAAAAAACTTGATACAAAGCAAGACAAATAACTGTTAAGTTAGCTTCTATATTTCTAGCTTAGTTTGTAGTTTTGCACAATTCTTATAAAATATTATTAATTTTCTTTAAAAACAATCTACTTCTCAGTCTTAACCGCAAACCCATGTCTTTGACTTTATATATTCAATTAAACAATGTTGCTTTGGTTGACATGCGGTTAATTTCTTAAGGTGATGTGATAGACTTTCTGATTGATATTAAATAATCTATTTTTTTACAACAGATTTCACCCTATAAAAATCATACTTCTTTTTTAACACCTTGTGACAGCGTAACGGTTAATAACGCAAAAAGATGTTGTATATCATTAGTACTGCAAAACTGATCTAACCTTTTTTTTCTGCAACCGTTCACGGTCCACCTGCCATCCCAACCAGCGTTAGGTCGGATGGACCAAATTTAATTATAATAATCCGCATATAAGATTATCTGTTAATTGAATTTCCATTTCCTGTGTGTGCGCCGTGTCGCATGTAACCAGTGCCACGACCGTTTGGTTCGAACAATCGATACACAGGACACTTAGCAGACCCGGGCCCGGGCTTCTACGCATCCTTTTGCAGCGAGCGTGCTGAGCGTGAGGTAGAAATCCCCACAGCATCCGGCGTACGAGCCGACGTTGAAGCCGGACGAACCCACATCATCGCCATTACGATGGTAGGGATGCTTCTATGGTTTCCGTGGTCTTTCGTCGTCCGCTCAACATCTCCGCCTTACATTCTGCACGGTCGTCATCGAAGCCTCGGTCTGCGTGCAACGTCAATCAAAATGTGTCACAACAGATTTAAAACGATATCGAAAATGCAAAAAGTGCTTCATTTGGTTAAATAAATTAATGTCACGTGGCCGACCGTACGCCAACATACCGCCCCTCAGCACCACTGCTTCTCTCTTTGCAACGGGGTGTGGTAGAACGGCAGAACACAGGGGTGGACATTGAGCCTTTAGGGGCTTTGCTCACTATTGATTGAGTGAACAGACGGCCGCAAAATCGCACTTCTTCGTGCACTTCCCCTGTCCCGTGACGGCTGCACATCACGCCGGTCACTCCAGTCATCAACGTGCACGGTAAACTAATCCGCCCAAGCACGGGAGCGACCAGAATTAACTTCGGCCCCGTGTGTCTTATTAACTGACAATGATTATCGATTTCATTACACGATGTGAAGAGAGAGAGAGAGAGAGAGAGAGAGAGAAAGCGAGCGTGCAGAGCCTGGGGAAAGATTATTTGCAGTCGGCACCTGAGCGAGCGGTTCAAGTCCTGCCGGGAATGTTTACGCACATTAGCCCAATGACTATCGAGTTACACGTGAAGAGGCCTTGAGGGCAAACGAAAGGGATGCGTTTAATGTGTGTTTGCTTCCAGTCGATCGGTCATCAAAATATTTTACTTTAATGTAAGGCACAAAATGAAAACATTTAACCAAGTGCAAGTTTACCAAAATTGTATGTAAATGTTGTACAAATTAATTTATGTCACGCGATTAATATCCTTCACTAATCGTTCCCGTTGGGCTCATCCATCAATGCTGTTAGGTTCATAATCGAACCTATTTTTTCACCATTTTCACCCAGGTCCCTAAACCTTCCGTAACACATGTTTTTGCTGCATCGCGTGGCTACTTATCATTATCTTCTGCCAGATAATAGCCACACGCAACGGAGGTCGTTCGGCAACGGTTCGACATTAAACGTCCGGCAACGTCAATCGCAGTGACGAATCCGGCCCGTCGACTCCGCCGGTGACAGTGGGAAAGCTTCCCGCGGATCCTTCCTCCACCGGAGCTAGTCAGATTGATGTGTGATTCTGGGCGCACAGGGCGCACGGGACGTAACGGTGACGGGCGGATGATAATCACCATTAGGAAGCCATCGAACGCCGTCCGAATGCGCGGTCTGGGACGACTTTCTCGGGGTATCGCAAGGAGCGCAGCCGTGGCGGAAACCGGTCACCATCATTCTGGTGTGCTTCCTCCGACTTCCGGTACCGTGCGAGAATCAAACCCCCGGGTGCTGTCTCACCCCCGCAACCCACCGAAAGCCTCAACCCGTCGTCCTGACGGTGGCCTGGCTGATAAATGTGCGGATAATGAAATTCAATTTTGCACCCACCCGCACTGCCCTTCCTTCGGTGGCAGGGATAGCAGGGGATGGGCCAAAATCAGCATCAGGGTTCAGATCCATCCGTCAGCGTCAGTTCCCCACATTTGCGTCAGCTTCGAATATCGTCCCCTCCCGGTGAACGCCGTGACGGCGATGAAGTCGATGAAGTCTATCGGAGGACGCCTTGCTCTTGGCCGTCGTCGTCGTCGTCTAACCATCGGGGCGTTACCGTTGAAGTGCGTCAGGCACGTGACAGGATTGTGGCGAAATTTTTACAACTCTTCCCTGCCCCTGCCCAGAACAAGACCAGTGCCAGCGTGTGTTTGTGCGCGCACGTCAGGCTGATGTTCTTTTCCTCATCACATCACATCGCTGGGAGCTACTTTACCGAACGCAATCATCGTCACCAGCGCGCTCAGGAGTGGATGTGCAGTTGCAACGCACGCTTGCTGCACACACACACACTAGGCGCTAAACGCCCTTGAGGATGTTTAATAGAGGCAGGCTGGCTTGACTGCGTTCGCTGATACCCGCTTACCCGTCCGTGTTGCTAAGCGACCGTTCGCTTCTGAAAATTATCATCCCAATGCTGGAGCTCGAAGTCTCGAGCCGAATCCGATTTCTCCCGGATTCCGTTTCCGGTTCCTGTTGCTACCGCTTGCGCCTGTCAGTGCAATTGTCTCTACCTCCGCTCGTTAGTGAGCGCCAGTCGGTGGAAACTTCGAATCGAAACGTCATTCAATTTCACCCGCATTCAGTCGTAGCCTAGGGCGGCCCTGGATGGCGTCTTGCTTTCGCGTATGCGAACGAGATGCGCACAACACAGCTGTTTTGTGCTCATTGTCGGTTTTAGCAAATGAACTGTCGATAAGCGGTTAATGAATGCAATAAATTAATTAGGACCTGCGGCGGGTTCAATATCTCGTGGCTCGCACTCGCACTCTACCCTTCCCACGTGTGTCGCTTGTGGCAAGCAGTTAGGAAACGGCTTTACTAAAGCGTATTGCAGCTACGGCTTTAACATGAAAAGGGGCAGTGACATGGATGTCACACGAAACGAGAAATATTTAATTTTATATTTTTCAACTACTTTGAAAATGACAACCTGTTTTGCTTTAAATGGACTCAATAAATGGGAGCACAATATGTATTTCGTAAAGTGTTCAGTAGGGGATTCACCTTTGAGTGGAGTTGCCTCGCCGCCCAAAAATGCTTAGTCGGTTAAGGGAACACCGTTAGCCTTACCACAAAAACTGGCAGCAGAAATTCTGCTCGGAGCTTCTACACATTTTTATTCGTTACTGACACTAACGTTATGAGTTTTGAGTTTCCTTTGACGGGAGCCTTCGTTCGGCACGGGTAGTTCAATGTACTCTGGGAATATCGTTTTTGTATTGAATATTGCTTTCAACTTTATTTTCAGTTAAGTTCTTGAAAAGATGTTATTTTTTAGTTGACCATAGGTTCCGGTGTCTCGATTTTATTACAACCTCTAATTTCCCAAATCTTAGTTGCATCCGCCCCAAAAATAGACTTCCATAGACTGCTTATAATGATTATAGAAATTCAACTTTCCAATTCAACTTACTCATTTCATTTCTTTCATGCAGCCTTTGTATGATAAAATAATATAACTATTGAAAATTTTAAAAATTTAGATAATTCATAATATATATTTTTTGCCAATTGAACTTTGATTCAAAAGAGATCAAGTTCTGTTCAACCTTGTGGAATGAACTTCCTGCAACTTGTGGTACCTTTAATAACAGGTAAGTAAAAGCAAAGGGCAACGAACGAAGGACAGTCATAACCTAAAGGTCTAATAGAAATAATTTCTAATAGTTGTGTTGGCGGTAAAAATAAAAGAAAAACTAAAAAACAAATTACTATTATTATAAAGATAAGGATACAATTCATGGTGAAATGATTTAGTCTGTTATCTTTAAGTCATTTAGTCTTTTTAGGATTTCGTCTTCTCAAAGTAGGTATTTATAAACCAAAGTTTTCTTTTTTAATTTTCATAGTAATAAAAGGCCGTATAGCCCTAAATTAAGTGTTTATCATTCGTTTAGGACAATTGAGATAAGGTTTTACAATACGCTACAATCCAAATTGGCCAGAGATGTTCTCTCAGTCATGGAAAGGCCTTATTCCGGGTTTACTTGGATATTTTTATCCAATCCTACATGTCCTACTTGGGTGTCCTCATTCAGAGTTTCAACAAGCGCAGCCAACTTCTGTATTAGGAAATTCACTTAAAGCTATTCAATGTGCGAAATCCAATGTTCGCTGTTTAGGAATCCTGAAGATATTTGCTGAAACTTAACCAGTTACAGAATTTGGCGAGAGCTTTGACCAATCGATATAATCAGCCACCTGGTTGTAGCTGGGTTAATCAGTTCCAAGATGAAATATTTAGTTTTGCTGTGTGTTACGTGAAATTTCCAAAAAATTGCGTAAAGAATGCTCTGTCCAAGGGTCGCAAGATATGGCCAGACCGTTTCATAGAGAAATAAAAAAAGAGATTTAGGTCTATTGAAATCAATCCTATTTCCCAATTTAGAATCATCAATTTGATTCCATTTTAATCATCAAATCTCACATTTTAAAAACTTGAAAAACATGTCTAAAAAAAAAACAATATATAAATATAATTTGGATGATATTTTTTTTTGGGTAAATGAAGAAACAGCTCTTCGAAAAAACCCTTGAATATTTACAATCAAAAACAATAAACCAGCTATGGCCAAAGAAGCACTGACACTACATTTCATCACGCTACTTGATAAACATTTCGTCCGTCGCATCCTTTACACTAGACATTGCACCTCCAAGGTGCGTAGAGGCAAGTTTACCTGTAAACAGAATAGCGAGAAGAGCAGAAGTTCAAGGAAAAAGAAAAATGATAAAATGGATCCCTTCGTGTCGAATGACCATAGTATGACTCTTGAAAACTTTAAATTCACTTACATAATGACCGGTGAAGCGCTGGTGGCCGATGTTTCACTCTCCTCACTCACTGAACCGACCTGCGTCTGTTTCTGTGAAATTTCCACGCAAGAAACTCGTTCCACTGGCTCGGTGGAAACAAACCGAACGCACTCAGGAATACTCGGTGGAGTTTTTGGAGTCCCTTTTCAAATTACCATCGAGCGTGTAATGCAGCTGAATCAAGTGGCGGCTTTCGAGTTGTCGTAGCACGAAACGGAAAACGTTGCCGGACAACCACCACCACCACGATTGCCTCCTGGTCAGGAAGGATGCTGAGCCTGACCCTCGCAGTAGCCTCAGTTTCCCGTTCATCGACGTTGGAGCTTGGAAGCACACGAACCATTGACACGGTATCCTTGCCGGCGGAAAAGCTAGAAAGCATGATAAATGAGAGCATAATTTTTCAACAACCTATTTATACGCTCTGGTCTGTTTTTTTCGTACTGCTTCACATTCCAGTTTTGTCCGAGCAAAATGATGTATGATCTCTACCCCACATAGAGCAACTGCCCGACGGTGGTCGGTGGTGGAAATGATTACCATTTTGATGGTACTTTTTTTGTAGATAATGACCATGGCATGTAATGGCTCGTACTAGGGAGTCCTTACAGGTAAACCACTTGGCCAACGATAATTAATCGGGATGGCCTTTTCGCTTTCATGGTTTGGTCGATGGCAATCTCTTTCCATAGACGGAACGGAGCCCCTGAAGCGGTTGAATTTTTGAGCTTTTATGGAAAACATCATTAAACTAATTCAGTTCGTGCAACATTTTGCTTTTTTTTTCTTTTTGTTAGAAAACGTTATTCGAACACAAAAGTATAACTTTCTAATGCAAAAAATTAACTACAAGCGTTTTCACATTTTTTGTGTCACGTAGCGTTGCTAATTGGCCAGAATAAAAAAAAATAAACACACATACAAAAAACGTGACAGAATTAGCCGAAAAGAACGAACATGAAATACCATTCTCAACAGGATGTACAAAAAAAAAACAACGGAAGATTATATAAAAGGACATTTGCCGCTTGTCATAAGCTAGCGGCGGGATACGGTGCCAAGCCACAAAAACCTGCCAAAATGACATGAAAATCTCGTCAGCAGCGTCTTCTGGTCGTCGATTTTCCGTCATCGTTATTACACTATCGCCCTGTTCCGTCTCATTACACATTTTGCACATCAGCACCGAGCGGATCATGTTTCCAACACAAAACTGGGAGGGCCAGCCGGTATGTAGGCAGTAGACGGCACATTCGTCCATATTCTTGACGAATGACCAACTTCGTATGACGAGCGGTTGTGCCATCATCATCATTAGAGGAACGCGATACAACAACAAAAAAAAACTTGTCCAGAGTGTGTATTGGATTGCCATTCTGGTGGTGGGCACTACTTTGTGTGGCTGGACTTAACGCAAATGGGGGATTGATGAACGGTTTTAACCCAACGACAGCTTGACAGGATGTAGGGCCGTGCCATTTAGTCACCATTTTATGCAAAAATGTTGACGGCTTTTGGATTTAAGTAAGGGTAGCCAGTAGTTATTTAACATTGCATTGATTAATGTTAGTTTAGTTGGATTAATTGAATTAAAAAAAGTTTTTGTAGTTTTAGGAAACGTTTGATAATTAAGTTGTAAACAAATTATAGTGTTATCTTGGATGGCATCACAACCCTTGGATGGTACCTTGAAAACACTAATATCTATTAACTAGTATTAGTTTATTCTTTTTAACTTTTATTAGAATTGCTTGCAACCTAACCATAGTGACTATCTGGGACTATACCCAGAATTTAGTAACCTGCTAAGTAGACTCAAATAAAAAAAGTTAAGTTAGTAACCCGTTAATTTACAAACCTGTTAAGGGAACCCAAATTACTTTCAAACAAGCCATCATTATATCTCAGAACTATTATTCCAATTATTTAGTTTTATATATTTATTGATCATTTTTTATTCAAACATAAACAACTTTTAACTAAAACGCAGTCTAGTTAAGTAGGTCTTACATGAGTCAAGGACTGAACGTTCCGATGGTCTGACGCCTTCAGATGATCCACTGATGATGATCTTGGCGATAACGCTTGGTGCGGTTTATCGATGAAGGAACATTCTGTCCAGCTGCAAAATGAAATTTAAAAGATACTATTTAATAACATTAAAAGGAGAGTGGAGGACAGCGACTAGGAACTATAGAAACTGTGTACCGTAAGCCTACCTGCTATGCAAGAGTGATGAAGAGACATATGCATGTGTCATACGATCAGGCCCGACGTTGCATCGAATCCCATTCGGACCTCTGCCGGCCTCAGCCCATACGCAGAATTAACAATCTTGATATGGATGGGTACAACTTAGTCACAGAAAGAGCCAAAGCACATACGTGCTCTGGTTAGGCCTTGACCCTACTGAGTTGCTGTGCCACCGAAGCAGAAAAATAATTAAACTTGCTACAATCACTCTGTTATGCTTCCTTCCTCCTATTTTGTTTCACTTTACACGGTATTCTTAATTTAATACAACATTTTCGAGTTTGTAAACAAATCAATACAAAAAGACGCTTCCGCAAATTAACAAACGATTTTGTCAAGTAACTACTGGTTCCCACTGTCTGCCTTAAAAACTTTCGAAATCAGCTACAAAGTGCGACCTTGGTACGTTTTTCGCTTAAACAACTCCAAATCAGCCACAAGTTTCGATTTTATTATTTCTGGCTGGTTGGGATGGAGCTGATTATGGCATTCCCACTTGTTGGTAAGACATTTTCAGTAACTTCGTTCGACTTTCGACTCAGAATTTTTCTTTTAACTACAGTTGCAGTTAGTAATGGAGATAATGGATAGCTGTTCTGTCTTTTCGCCCACATAGGAAACGGTTAATGCAATTTAATGTAGAATACGCCTCAACTTCTTTAAGTAAACAACGAATCGTCGCTGTTCTACAACATTTACGCCAACTTTTATCTTTCTTTCTTGCCACTTTTTAAATCTTCTGCTGCTTTTTGGGATTTACCACTTGTTCAAAACTATTTTATTGATTTTGTAGTGATTCTCTTAATCTTTTCAATATTAAACTTTTTGTTAATCAAACGCTCCGAAAGCTTATCGATGTCCTGAGAAAACTCATTTAGTTATTTGTTTTATTTTTTCTAAAATTATTTGCTTCTAAAATTACATTGATTATCAAATTGTACTCGTAACCATTACGTTAACTGTTTATATCATTATACTCTTCCCGATGGTATTGAGCCGTTAAGTTGTACTCTTTCCTCTACTAGCATTCACAGTGCAGATCCCTATAATTTTCCACCTTTTTCCAGTTTTCTTCTTCACACACACACACACACACACACACACACACACACACAAAATACGCACCCACAATTTGCCGTATTTGAGTCGTTTCACATCCCTTAGCAAACACACCTGGGGCAACAATTTGATGCGGTTTATCAGCTCATTAAAATCAATTTGGAGGTGATTTAATTTTTCCCGTCAACCTACGCATTTTCTTCCCCCGCGGTATATGGCATGTGTGCGAACGGAACGAGACGAGAAAGAAAAACACCTTTCCCGTTCACTCGTAAATCTTGTGCTAAGACTTCCTCCCGTGTCCAGCACCGGTATTATGATACCCGTGACGGTTGCCATTCCCCATTGCGCACACCTCTGCTGCTGCTGCTGCTGCTGCGACGCGAGTAGGCAAATGCGTACGGTGTGTTTTTTGATTGATTAGCCCCTAATACCATGGCTCCGGACAGGGCTCCGGTAACGACCGTCATAATTCGCAATAATTTATTCATGCATCCCTGCACACGATAAGCCTCGCCGCCGTCTCTGTCACTCGCCCGCTTGCTCACACTTGCGCACAGGCAGCTACGTTCCATCAACAGCGCCGGAAAAGCCGTCAATAAGCGACTCGACGGGGCTCGTCGGGGCGCCCGGGACCGAAAAACACATCACCATCGCGAGCGAGCGAGCGACAATCTTTATTAGATATTATTACATTATTATGTTGTTCTCGGGCATGTTGCGAGCATATGTTCGCTCGAACGGGACGAGGTGTTATGCTTCGACACCAGGCCAGTGCACAGCACCGGAAAAGCCACCTACGACGTCAGGCCGAACCGAACATTGATCGAAGGGAGTGTGTGCGTCTTCCCTTGCGGTGTATCGTTGGATTGTTGCTACGTCGATATTCGGTCTGCTTCTCGCCCCCTTTGCCTCGTGCCCGGGCTTGGAACTTACTGCAGGATCTACAGGCAGTCTGTAAAAGGGGTTGGTGGAAAATTCAATTTCCATCACCAACACCGACACCCTCCAAGCACGACCAACAAGCGGTGGGATTTACGGGGAACGAGCTTAGCAAATAGGGCCGCCAACAACGGTCGTTGTCATCGGGCGGAAAAAGAGATTAGGCCCAGAAGCACATCAGCATAGTGCTGCACGGTTTAGCACGGAAATGTTTGCACGCACGGGTGGCGGATTTTCGGACCGGTGATTCGATGCGCGGCATGCCAGCGAGGTCGGCTGCTAAGAACATCCACACCCTCCTTCTTTGCACGAAGGAAGGAAAGCTCAAGAAATCGTTGGGCATAAGCGCTTCCCTGCCCCTTTCTACCTTCCGACAAAACCCGGAAGCAGGCAAGCTGTGCAAATCAGGCATAATTAGAAGTAAATAACAATCATTAGGAAACAATCAAAACTTCTTCCCACCGTACGAATGCACCGATTGTGCTGGAGGGAGGAACGTATGACCCCCAAACCGCAGGATGCAGAAATTATGGGCAAAGTTTGGAAAAGCGCTTGCGGCAAACGGGCGGAAATAGTTATGGCGAAAGTTATAATTAATTATCGCTGCTGTTGGCGTTGCGTTGGTTGTGGAAGCTTACTGCTTGGAGTGTCGAATGTATGCGGTCACGGTAGGATTAAACGATCGGTTTTAAAATGAATATAATTTCAAGCCATCAATTTGTCTGAAACTTTTTGTGAGTGTTAAATTTATTTACCTGACTTGGCGTTTAAGATTTCAACTGTCAGAAGCTTTCAAACATGTTTTTAAAAAAAGTATAAAAAACATTCATAATACTATTTTCAGTATAATTTTAATCTAACAAGTTAACATGACTGATTGCTTTTTGTATAAACCAAAGCTTATTGTTCAATCTTACGAATTTCGGATTCTGTTGTCTGTCTGTTTTCGCTCTTTTCGGTGTAACTTTTCAGCGTTTTATATTTACCAGCCTTTTTTCGTACCTAGCGCAGAATCAGAAGAGAATTGATTATAGAAATACACTTATACTTATCATCTAATACGGCCAAGCCGAACGCTCCTACTTGACGAAAGATCTTCGTGTTTCGTCAAACCGGATCAAATTCAGGGTTGTGTCTGAACACTTATAATTTATTGAAAAATAATCATAGCTGCTCCGCCAAATTCTTTTACGAGTATATAATTGAAATTATGAATAGAATGCGCATGCAGTCTTTACAACATTTTTTTTTATTTCTTTTATTATTTTTTTATTTTTTATTTCGTGTACTTGACATGCGCATCCCTCATATCAGCGCCAAAATTGTTAGCGCAGAACTTTGCCATCTCAAACCTTCTCTCGCTCCTGGACCTGATACCACCAACAATACTGAAAGGGTGCCAAGCGACAGTGGCACCAATTTTAGCAGAAATATTTAACAAATCGCTCGCTATTGGTCATTTCCCAAGCGCCTGGAAAAAATACTGGATGATCCCGATTTTTAAAAAAGGAAATAGAGCAGACGCTTTAAATTATAGAGGTATAACTTCTCTTTGTGCCTTCGCTAAGGTTTTTGAACTAGTGCTTTACAAACCATTGCTCGCTACTTGCTCTAGCTACCTCAGCTCGTCCCAACATGGATTTGTGCCAAAAAAATCGACTACCACTAATCTAGTAGAATTCGTCAACTACTGCACTCGTACCATCGACGGTGGTGCTCAAGTCGATGCAATTTATACAGACCTGAAGGTAGCATTTGACTCTATACCACACGATATTCTGCTTTCGAAGCTTGCCAAATTAGGACTACTCACTTTGTTCCTGCAGTGGTTGCGATCCTATCTCACGGATCGCTCATACTCTGTTAAGAACGATGAGCACATCTCTACTGAGATTACAAGCGAATCTGGTGTGCCTCAGGGATGCAACTTTGGCCCACTTCTTTTCATAGTTTTTTATGAACGACGTTACACTATTTTTGCACCCGTTCGCAAGCATTCGGATAGCGAATTTCTCCAAGAATGCCTTGATACAGGGTTTTCGTAGCCAATTAGGCGTCGTCAACTCGAAATCGATCTTCGTAAAAACTTACTTCGGCGTTGTAAACCCTCAATTCGG